>RJWK010032634.1:0-23570 GCA_004363435.1 Platanista minor | reverse complement strand
GTGTAAGGGTATGTTTTACGGTGTGGGTTATTGTTAGTGTACGGGTTAGGATTCGGGTACGTGTTAGGGTACGGTTTAGGGTTAGGGTTAAGTTTAGGGAAAGGGAATGGTTTAGGGGACAGTTTAGTGTATGGCTAAGGTTTAGGCTTAGGGTCCATTTTAGGGCACGGGATAATGTTAGTGTATGGGTTAGCATTCGGGGATGTGGTAAGGGTAAGGTTGAGGGTTAGCGTTAGGTTTTGGGTTAGGGTTAGGGTTAGGGAAAGGGTACAGTTTAGGGGGAAATTAAGGGTATAGCCATGGTTTAGGGTTCGGGTACATATTAGGGCATGGGGTAGTGATAGTGTATGGGTTAGGAATTGGGTATGGGGTAGGGTAAGGTTTAGGGTAAGGTTTAGGGTTTGGGTTAGTGTTAGGGTTAGGGAAAGTGTACGGTTTAGGGTAAAGTTTAGTGTATTGCTGTGGTTTAGGGTTCGGGTATATGTTAGGGCACAGGTTAATGTTAGTGTACGGGTTACGATTGGGGTACGGGATAGGGTAAGGGTAAGGGTTAGGGTTAGGTTTAGTGTTTGAGTTAAGGTTAGGATTAGGAAAAGCATACGGTTTAGGATACAGTTTTGGGTATGGCTACGGTTTAGCGTTAGTTTACATGTTAGAGAATGGGTTAGTGTTAGTGTAGGGGTTAGGTTTATGGTAGGGTGTAGGGCAAGGTTTAGGGTTAGGGTTAGGGTTATGGTCTGAATTAGGGTTTGGGTTAGGGTTAGAGTTTGTGTTAGGGTTTGGATTAGGGAAAGGGTATGGTTTAGGGAACAGTTTAGGGTATGTGAACAATTTTGGGTTAGGGTACGTGTTAGGGTACCAGTTAGTGTTAGCATACGGGTTAGGATTAAGGTACGGGATAGGGTAAGGGTACGGGTTAGGGTTAGGTTCAAGGTTAGGGTTAGGTTTAGTGAAAGGGTACGTTTTAGTGTACAGGATAGTTTACGGCAACGTGTTCGTGTTAGGGTATGTGTTAGGGTCCGGTTTATTCTCAGTGTACGGGTTTGGATAAGGGTTCAGGTAACGGTACGGGTGAGGATTAGGGTTAGGCTTAAGATTAGAGTTAGGAAAACGGTTCGGTTTTGGGTACAGTTTAGGTTATGGCTACGGTTTATGGTTAGGGTACATTTTAGGGTACTGGTTAGTGTTACTGTATGGGTTAGAATTTGGGCACGGGTTAGAGTATGGTTTAGATTCAGGGTTAGGTGTAAGGAAAGGGAATGGTTTAGGGGACAGTTTAGTGTATGGCTAAGGTTTAGGGTTAGGGTACATGTACAGGCACGTGTTAGTGCACGAGTTAAGATTAGTGTATGGGGTAAAGTAAGGGTAAGGGTTAGGGTTAGGTTTTGGGTTAGGGTTATGGATCGGGAAAGGGTACGGATTAGTGGACACTTTAGGGTATGACTGTAGTTTAGGGTTCGGGTACATGTTTGTGCACAAGTTAGTGTTAGTGTACAGGTTAGGATTAAGGCATGGCTTAAGGTAATGTTAAGGGTTAATGTTAGGGTTAGGGTTAGGGTTAGGGTATGAGTGAGGGTTAGGATTAGGTTTAGGGAAAGGGTAAGGTTTAGGGAACTGTTTAGGGTACGTGAACGGTTTAGGGCTAGGGTACGTGGTAGGGTACATATTATTGATAGTCTACGGTTTAGGATTAGGGTAAGGTTAGGGTAAGTGTACGGGTTAGGGTAGAGATACGGATTAAGTTTAGGTTTAGGGTTAGGGTTAGAGTTATGAAAATGGTTCGGTTTTGGGTACAGTTTAGGCTATGGCTACGGTTTAGTGTTAGGTTACGTTTTAGGGTACAGTTTAGTGTTAGTGTACAGGTTAGGATTAGGGTACGGAGTAGGGTAAAGATTAGGGTTAGGGTTAGGGTTTGAGTTAAGGCTAGGGTTAGGGAAAGGGTACGGTTTAGGGTAGACTTTAGGGTATGGCTACGGTTTATGGTTAGGATAAATGTTAGGGTGTGGTTTAGTGTTAGTATACGGGTTAGATTTAGGGTACGGTTTAGGGTAAGGTTAAGGGTTGGTGTTTGGATTAGGGTTAGGGTTAGGGAAAGTGTAGTGTTTAGGGTAAAGTTTAGTTTTTGGCTTCGGGTTAGGGTTCATGTACGTATTAGGGCATGGGTCGGTGTTAATGTATGGGGTAGTAGAAGGGTACGGGGTAGGGTAAGGTTAAGGGTTAGGCTTAGGGTTTGACTTAGGGTTAGGGTTAGGTAAAGGGTACGGATTAGGGTACAGTTTAGGGTATGCCTACGGTTTACGGTCAGTGTACATGTTAGAGCATGGGTTAGTGTTAGTGTAGTTGTTAGGATTAGGGTAGGGTGTAGTGTAAGGTGTAGGGTTATGGTTAGACTTAGGGTTTCTGTTAGGATTAGGGTTCGGGAAAGGATACGGTTTAGGGTACAGTTTAGGGTATGGCTACGGTTTAGAGTTCAGGTACATGTTAGGGCACAGGTTAGTGTTAATGTACTGTTTAGGATTCGGGTATGGGGTAGGGTAAGGGTAAGGATAGGGTTAGGTTTCAATTTAGGTTTATGGTTAGGGAAAGGGTACGGTTTAGGGTACAGTTTATGGTATGGCTGCAGTTTATGGTTAGGGTACATGTTAGGGTTAGTGTGAGTATAGCGGTTAGGATTAGGGTATGGGTTAGGGTAAGGTTAAGGGTTAGTGTTAGGGTTAGGTTTAGTGTTAAGGTTAGGGAAAAGGTTCGGTTTAGGGGAAAGTTTAGCGTATGGCTATGGTTTAGGGTTCAGGTACATATTAGGGCATGGATTAAAGTTAGTGTATGGGTTACGATTAGGGTACGGGTTAGGGTAAGGGTAAGGGTTAGGGTTAGAGTTTTGGTTTGAGTCAGGCTTAGAGTTAGGGAAAGAGTACGGTTTAGGGTACAGTTTGGGGTACGGCTACGATTTACGGTTAGGGTACCTGTTATGGTACAGTTAGTGTTAGCCTATGGCTTAGGAACAGGGTACAGGTTAGGGTAAGGGTACACGTTAGGGTTAGGTTTAAACTTAGGGTTAGGTTTAGGGAAAGGGTACGTTTTACGGTACAGGATAGGTTACGGCAAAGTGTTAGTGTTCGGGTACGTATTAGGATCTGGATTACTTTTATTGTATGGGTTAGGATAAGGGTACAGTTTAGGGTAAAGTTACAGGTTAGGTTTAGAGTTAGGGTTAGAGTTAGAGTTAGGAAAATGGTTCGGTTTTGGGTACAGTTTAGGCTGTGGCTAAGGGTTAGTGTTAGGGTATGTTTTAGGGTACTCGTTACTGTTAGTGTACGGGTTGGATTCGGGTACGTGTTAGGGTATGCTTTAGGGTTAGGTTTAGGCTTAGGGAAAGTGAATGATCTATGGGACAGTTCAGTGTATGGCTATGATTTAGGGTTAGGGTACGTGTTAGGGCATGGTTTAGTGTTAGTGTATGGGTTAGGATTACGGTACAGGGTACGGGTAAGTGTTAGGGTTAGGGTTTGGATTAGGGTTAGAGTTAGGGAAAGGGTACGGCTTAGGGGAGAATTTAGGGTATGGCTACGGTTTAGGGTTCGGGTACATGTTAGGGCATGGGTTATTTTTAATGTATGGGTTAGTATTAGGGTACGTGGTAGGGTAAGGGTAAGGGTTAGGCTTAGGGTTTGACTTAGGGTTAGCGTTAGGGAAACGGTATGGATTAGGGTACAGTTTAGTGTATACCTACGGTTTACGGTCAGTGTACATGTTAGAGTATGGTTTAGTGTTAGTGTAGGGGTTAGGATTAGGGTAGGGTGTAGGGTAAGGTGTAGGGTTAGGGTTAGTGTTAGGTTTTGAGTTAGGGTTAGGATTCATGAATGGGTACAGTGTAGGGTACAGTTTAGGCTATGCCTATGGTTTACAGTTAGGGTACATGTTAGAGTATGGGTTAGTGATAGTATATGGGTTAGGATTAGGGTACGGGTTTGAGTAAGGTTAAGGGTTAGTGTTAGGGTTAGTGTTCGGGAAAGGGTTCGGTTTAGGGGAAAGTTTAGTGTATGGCTACGGTTTAGGTTTCGGGTACATGTTAGTGAATGGATTAAAGTTAGTGTACGTGTTATGTTTAAGGTACCAGATAGGGTAAGGATAAGGGTTAGGGTGACTGTTATGGTTTAGGTTAGGCTTAGGGAAAGGGTACAGCTTAGGGTACAGTTTAGGGTATGGCTACGGTTTAGGGTTAGGGCAAATGTTAGGGTATGGGTTAGTGTTAATTTACGGGTTATGATTAGGGTACGGGTTAGGGTAAGGTTTAGGGTTAGGGTTAAGTTTAGTGTTAGGGTTAGGGAAAGGGTACGGTTTATGTTACAGTTTAGGGTATGGCTACGGTTTAGGGTTCGGGTACATGTTATGGGACGGTTTAGTGTTAATGTACGGGTTAGGATTAGGGTACAGGGTAAGGTAAGGGTAAGGGTTAGGCTTAGCTTTAGGGTTTGAGTTAGGGTTAGGGTTAGGGAAAGGGAAAGTTTTAGGGTTCAGTTTAGGTTATGCCTATGGTTTACGGTTAGGGTACATGTTAGGGTATGGATTAGTGTTAGTACACGGGTTAGAATTAGGGTAAGGGTTAGGGTAAGTTTAAGGGTTAGTGTTAGGGTTAGGGTTAGGGAAAGGGTTCGGTTTAGGGGAAATTTTAGTGTATAGCTACGGTTTAGGGTTCGGATACATGTTAGGGCTCGGACTAAAGGTAGTGTATGGGTTAGGATTAGGGTACGGGATAGGGTAAGGTTAAGAGTTAGGGTTGGGGTTATGGTTTGAGTTAGGGTTAGGGTTAGGGAAAGGGTATGGTTAGGGTAGTGTTTAGGGTATAGCTACGCTCTACGGTTAGGGTACATGTTAGGGTATGGGTTAGTGTTAGTATACTGGATAGTATTAGGGTACGGGTTAGGGTAAGGTTTAGGGTTAGGGTTAAGTTTAGTGTTAGGGTTAGGATTAGGGAAAGGATATGGTTTAGGGTACAGTTTAGGGTATGGCTACGGTTTAGGGTTCGAGTACATATTAGGGCATGGGTTAGTGTTAATGTATGGGTTAGGATTAGGGTACGGGTTAGGGTAAGGTTTAGGGTTAGTGTTAAGTTTAGTGTTAGGGTTAGGGTTAGGGAAAGGGTACGGTTTATTGTACAGTTTAGGGTATGGCTGCGGTTTACGGTCAGGGTACACGTTAGGGTACGGGTTAGTGTTAGCCTACAGGTTAGGATTAGGGTACGGGTTAGCGTAAGGCTATGTGTTAGGGTTAGGTTTAAAATTACGGTTATGTTTAGGGAAAGAGTACGTTTTACGATATAGGATAGCTTATGGCAAAGTGTTAGTTTTAGGGTATGTATTAGGGTTTAGGTTACTTTTATTATATGGATTAGGATAAGGGTACATTTTAGGGTAAAGTTACAGGTTAGGTTTAGGTTTAGGGTTAGGGTTAGAGT
The DNA here is from genome assembly GCA_004363435.1 of Platanista minor. NCBI lineage: Eukaryota > Metazoa > Chordata > Mammalia > Artiodactyla > Platanistidae > Platanista > Platanista minor. The sequence goes on along the minus strand of RJWK010032634.1, from coordinate 18,115 downwards.
TAGGAAAACGGTTCGGTTTTGGATACAGTTTAGGCTGTGGCTAAGGTTTTGTATTAGGGTATGTTTTAGGGTACTGCTTACTGTTAGTGTACGGGTTGGATTCAGATATGTGTTAGGGTACACTTTAGGGTTAGGGTTAGGGAAAGTGAATGGTATAGGGGTGAGTTTAGTGTATGGCTATGATTTAGGGTTAGGGTACGTATTAGGGCCTGATTTAGTGTTAGTGTACGGGTTAGGATTACGGTACGGGGTAAGGGTAAGTGTTAGGGTTAGGGTCTGGGTTAGGGTTAGGGTTAGGGGAAGCGTACGGTTTAGGGGGATTTAGGGTATGACTACAGTTTAGGTTTCGGATACATGTTAGGGCACGGATCAGTGTTAATGTTAGGATTAAGGTACAGGGTAGGGTAAGGTTAAGGGTTAGGGTTAGGGTTAGTGTTTGAGTTAGGGTTAGGGTTAGGGCAAGGGTACAGTGTAGGGTACAGTTTAGGGTATGCCTACCGTTTACGGTTAGGGTACATATTATGGTACGGGTTAGTGTTAGTATTCGGGTTAGGATTAGGGTACGGGTTAGGGTAAAGTTAAGGGTTAGTGTTAGGGTTAGGTTTAGGGTTAGGGAAAGAGTTCGGTTTAGGGGAAATTTTAGTGTATCGCTACGGTTTAGGGTTCGGGTACATGTTAGGACACCGATTAAAGTTAGTGTATGGGTTAGGATTAGGGTACAGGATAGGGTAAGGGTAAGGGTTAGGGTTAGGGTTATCATTGGAGTTAGGGTTAGGGAAAGGGTACGGTTTAGGGTACAGTTTAGGGTATGGCTCCGGTTTACGGTTAGGTTACATGTTAGGGCATGGATTAAAGTTAGTGTATGGGTTAGGATTACTGTACGGGGTAAGGGTAAGTTTTAGGGTTAGGGTTTGTGTTAGGGTTAGGGTTACGGAAAGGGTATTGTTTAGGGGAGAGTTTAGGGTATGGCTATGGTTTAGGGTTCATGTACATGTTAGGGAATGGGTCGGTGTTAATGTATGGGTTAGTAGTAGGGTACAGGGCAGGGTAAGGTATAGGGTTAGGGTTAGGGTTTGACTTAGGATTAGGGTTAGGGAAAGGGTACAGATTAGGGTACAGTTTAGGGTATGCCTACCGTTTATGGTCAGTGTACATGTTAGAGTATGGGTTAGTGTTAATGTAGGGGTTAGGATTATGGTAGGGTGTAGTGTAAGGTGTAGGGTTATGGTTAGACTTAGGGTTTCAGTTAGGATTAGGGTTCGGGAAAGGATACGGTTTAGGGTACAGTTTAGGGTATGGCTACGGTTTAGAGTTCAGGTACATGTTAGGGCACAGGTTAGTGTTAATGTACTGTTTAGGATTAGGGTACAGGGTAGGGTAAGGGTAAGGGTAAGGTTAGGTTTAGGTTTTGATTTAGGTTTAGGGTTAGGGAAAGGGTACGGTTTAGGGTACAGTTTATGGTATGCCTACGGTTTATGGTTAGGGTACATGTTATGGTTAATGTGAGCATAGGGGTTAGGATTAGGGTATGGGTTAGGGTAAGGTTAAGGGTTAGTGTTAGAGTTAGGGTTAGGGAAAGGGTTCGGTTTAGGGGAAAGCTTAGTGTATGGCTACGGTTTAGGGTTCGCATACATGTTAGGACATGGATTAAAGTTAGTGTACGTGTTACAATTAAGGTACCAGATAGGGTAAGGATACGGGTTAAGGTGAGTGTTAAGGTTTGCTTTAGGGTTAGGGAAAGGGTATGGTTTAGGGTACAGTTTAGGGTATGGCTACGGTTTATGGTTAGGGTAAATGTTAGGGCACGGGTTAGTGTTAATGTACGGGTTAGTATTTGGGTATGGGGTAGGGTAAGGTTAAGGGTTAGGGTTAGGGTTTGACTTAGGGTTAGGGAAACGGTACGGATTAGGGTACAGTTTAGGATATGCCTACCGTTTACGGTCAGTGTACATGTTACAGTATGGCTTACTGTTAGTGTAGGGGTTAGGATTAGGGTAGGGTGTAGGGTAATTTGTATGGTTAGGGTAAGGGTTAAGTTTAGTGTTAGGGTTAGGGTTAGAGAGAGGGTACGGTTTAGGGTACAGTTTAGGGTATGGCTACGGTTTAGGGTTCGGGTACATGTTAGGGCACGGATTAAAGTTAGTGTATGGGTTAGGATTAGGGTACGGGATAGGGTAAGGGTAAGGGTTAGGGTCAGGGTTATCGTTGGAGTTAGGGTTAGGGAAAGGGTACGGTTTAGGGGAGAGTTTAGGGTATGGCTACGGTTTAGGGTTCGTGTGCATGTTAGGGCATGGGTTACTGTTAATGTACGGGTTAGCATTAGCATATGGGGTAGGGTAAGGCTAAGGGTTAGTGTTAGGGTTAGGGAAACGGTATGGATTAGGGTACAGTTTAGGGTATGGCTATGGTTTAGGGTTCGGGTACATGATAGGGCACTGGTTAGTGTTAATGTATGTTTTAGGATTAGGGTACGGGGTAGGGTAAGGTTAAGGTTTAGGGTTAGGGTTAGTTTTGGAGTTAGGGTTAGGGTTAGGGAAAGGGTATGATTTAGAGTACAGTTTAGGCTATGCCTACCATTTACGGTTTGGGTACATGTTAGTGTATGGGTTAGTGTTAGTGTACAGGTTAGGATTAGCGTATGGGTTAGGATAAGGTTATGGGTTAGTGTTAGGTTTACGGAAAGGGTTCGTTTTAGGGGAAAGTTTAGTGTATCGCTACGGTTTAGAGTTCGGGTACATGTTAGGGCATGGATTACAGTTAGTGTATGGGTTAGGATTTGGGTACGGGATAAGGTAAGGGTAAAGGTTAGGGTTAGGGTTATCGTTTGTCTTAGGGTTAGAGTTAGAGAAAGGGTACGGTTTAGGGTACAATTTAGGGTATGGCTATGGTTTACGGTTAGTGTACATGTTAGGGTATGGGTTAGTGTTAGCCTACGAGTTAGGATTATGGTACCAGTTCTGGTAAGGGTTAGAGTTAATGTTAGGGTTAGGTTTAAAGTTAGGGTTAGATTTAGGGAAAGGGTACGTTTTACGGTACAAGATAGGTTATGGCAAAGTGTTAGTGTTAGGGTACATATTAGGATCTGGGTTACTTTTATTTTACTGGCTAGTATAAGGGTACAGTTTAGGGTAAAGTTACAGGTTAGGTTTAGAGTTAGGGTTAGGGTTAGAGTTAGGAAAACGGTCAGTTTTGGGTACAGTTTAGGCTGTGGCTAAGGTTTCGTGCTAGGATTCGTTTTAGGGTACTGGTTACTGTTAGTGTACGGGTTGGATTTGGGTACGTGATAGGGTACGCTTTAGGGTTAGGGTTAGGGTTAGGGAAAGTGAATGGTCTAGGGCACAGTTTAGTGTATGGCTATGATTTAGGGTTAGGGTACATGTTAGGGCATGGTTTAGTGTTAGTGTACGGGTTAGGATTACGGAAGGGGGTAAGGGTAAGTGTAAGGGTTAGGGTTAGGATTAGGGAAAGTGTACGGTTTAGGTGAGAGTTTAGGGTATGGCTACGGTTTAGCATTCGGGTACATGTTAGGGCACCGGTTAGTGTTAATGTATGGGTTAGGATTAGTGTACGGGGTAGTGTAAGGTTAATGGTTAGGGTTAGGTTTAGTGTTTGAGTTAGGGTTAGGGTTAGGGAAAGGGAACGGTTTAGGGTACAGTTTAGGGTAGGCCTACCGTTTATGGTTATGGTCCATGTTAGGGTACAGGTTAGTGTTAGTATACGGGTTAGGATTAGGGTACGGGTTAGGGTAAGGTTAAGGTTTAGAGTTAGTGTACGGGTTGGGATTACGGGTTATCGTTAGGGTTAGGGAAAGGGTTCCGTTTAGGGGAAAGTTTAGTGTATCGCTACGGTTGAGAGTTCGGGTACATGTTAGGGCACGGATTACAGTTAGTGTATGGGTTAGGATTAGGGTACAGGATAGGGTAAGGGTAAGGGTTAGGGTTAGGGTTATTGTTGGAGTTAGGGTGATGGTTAGCGACAGGGTACGGTTTAGGGTAAAGTTTAGGGTATGGCTACGGTTTAGGGTTCGGGTACATGTTATGGGACGGGTTAGTGTTAATGTACGGGTTAGGATTAGGGTACGGGGTAGGGTAAGGTTAAGGGTTAGGGTTAGGTTTAGTGTTTGAATTAGGGTTAGGTTTAGGGAAAGAGTACTGTTTAGGGTACTGATTATGGTATGGCTACAGTTTAGATTTAGCGTACATGTTAATGTTTGGATTAGTGTTAGTGTACTGGTTAGGTTTAGGGAAGGGTGTAGGATAAGGTTTAGGGTTAGGGTGAAATTTAGTGTTAGGGTTATGGAAAGCGTACTGTTTAGGGTACAGTTTAGTGCGTCGTTATGGTTTCATGTTAGGGTACGTTTTAGAGTCCTGGTTAGTGTTAGTGTACGGGTTAGGATTCGGGTACGGATTAAGGTACGGTTTACGGTTAGGATTAGGGAAACGGAGCAGATAAGTGGACAGTTTAGTGTATGCCTAAGGGTTACGGTTAAGGTACATTTTAGGGCACGGGTTAGTGAACAGATTAGATTTAGGGTACGTGGTTAGGTAAGGTTAAAGGATAGGGTTAGGTTTAGGGTTTGGGTTAGGGTTAGGGAAAGGGTATGGTTTAGGGGACATTTTATGGTACAGCTATTGTTTAAGGTTCGTGTACATGTTAGGGCTTGGATTAGTGTTAGTGTACTGGTTAGGATTAGGATACGGGATAGGGTAAGAGTAATAGTTAGGGTTAGGTTTAGTGTTTGAGTTAGTTTTTGTGTTAGGAAAAGGGTACTGTTTAGGGTACAGTTTCGGGTATGGCTACTGTTTAAGGTTAGTTTACCTGTTAGAGAATGGGTTAGTGTTAGTGTAGGGGTTAGGATTATGGTAGGGTTTAGGGTAAGGTTTAGGATTAGGGTTAGAATTAGCGTTTGAGTTAGGGTTAGGTTTAGGGAAAGGGTACGTGTTAGGGTTAGTTTTAAGGTTAGGGTTTGGTTTAGGGAAAGGGTACGTTTTAGTGTACAGGATAGGTTATGGCAATGTGTTACTGTTAGGGTATGTGTTAGGGTTAGGGTATATGGCAAGTTGAGGGTAAGGGTTAGGGTTAGGATTTGGGTAGGTTTAGGGTTAGGAAAAGGGTACGTTGTAGGGGACAGTTTAGGGTTAGGGTTAGGGTTTGAGTTAGGGTTAGTGTTAGGGAAATGGTGTGGTTTAGGGGACAGTTTAGGGAATGGCTACAGTGTAGGTTTCTGGTACATGTTAGGGCATGGGCTAGTGTTAGTTTATGGGTTAGGATTAGGGTGTGTGTTACGTTAAGGTTAAGGGTTAGGGTTAGGGATAGGGTTAGGGAAAGGGAACGGTTTAGGGGACAGTTTAGTGTATGGCTAAGGTTTATTGTTAGGGTACATGTTAGGGCATGTGTTAGTGTTAGTGTACGTGTTAGGATTAGGGTACATGGTAAGGGTAAGGATCAGGGTTAGGATTTGGTTTGTGGTTAGGGGTAGGGAAAGGGTACGGTTTTGGGTATAGTTTAAGGAATGGCTACGGTTTAGGTTTAGGGTACATGTTAGGGTATGGGTTAGTGTTAGTGTAGAGGATACGATTATGGTAGGATGTAGTGTAAGGTTTAGTGTTAGGGTTCGTGTTAGGATTTGAGTTACGGTTAGGGTTAGGGAAAGGTTACAGTTTAGGGTACAGTTTATGGTATGGCTTCGGTTTAGGTTTAGGGTACATATTACGGTATGGATTAGTGTTAGTGTACGGGTTAGAATTAGGGTAAGGTGTAGGGTAAGGATTAGGGTTAAGTTTAGAGTTAGGGTTAGGGTTAGGGAAAGGGTACGTTTTACGGTTCAGGATAGGTTACGGCAAAGTGTTAGTGTTAGGGTACGTATTAGGATCTGGGTTACATTTATTGTATGGGTTAGGATAAGGCTACAGTTCAGGGTAAAGTTACAGGTTAGGTTTAGAGTTAGGGTTAGGGTTAGAGTTAGGAAAACGGTTCTGTTTTGGGTACAGTTTAGGCTGTGGCTAAGGTTCAGTGTTAGGGTACGGGTTAGGAATATGGGTTATCATTACAGTTAGGGAAAGGGTTCGGTTTAGGGGAAAGTTTAGTGTATTGCTAAGGTTTAGGGTTCGGGTACAAGTTAGGGCACGGAATAAAGTTAGTGTATGTGTTAGGATTAAGGTACGGGATAGGGTAAGGGTAAGGGTTAGGGTTAGGGTTATCATTGGAGTTAGGCTTAGGGTTAGGGAAAGGGTACAGTTTAGGATACATTTTAGGCTATGGCTACGGTTTATGGTTGGGGTACATGTTAGGGCACTGTTAAAGTTAGCATATGGGTTAGGATTACGGTACGGTGTAAGGGTAAGTGTTAGGGGTAGGGTTTGGGTTAGGTTTAGGGTTAGGGAAACGGTATGGTGAAAGGTACAGTTTAGGGTAGAGCTACGGTTTAGGGTTAGTGTACATGTTAGAGAATAGGTTAGTGTTAGAGTAGGGGTTACGATTATGGTAAGGTGTACAGTTAGGGTTAGGGTTAGGGTGAGGGAAAGTGTACGGTTTAGGGTACAGTTTACAGTATGGCTACCCTTTAGTGTTAGGTTTTGTTTTATGGTATGGGTTATTTTTAGTGTATGGGTTAGGATTCGGGTACGTGTTAGGGTACAGTTTAGGGTTAGGCTTTGGGTTAGGGATAGGGAACGTTTTAGGGGACAGTATAGTGTATGGCTAAGGTTTAGGCTTATGGTCCATTTTAGGGCATGGGATAGTCTTAGTGTATGTGTTAGGATTAGGGTACGTGGTAAGGGTCAGGGTGAGGATTAGGTTTAGGTTTTGGGTTAGGGTTAGGTTTAGGGAAAGGGTACCTTTTAGGGGGAAATTTAGGGTATGGCTATGGCTTAGGGTTCGGGTACATGATAGCGCATGGTTTAGTGTCAGTGTACAGGTTAGGAATTGGGCACGGGGTAGGGTAAGGGTAAGGGTTAGGGTTAGGTTTAGCGTTTGGGTTAGAGTTAGGGAAAGGGTAAGGCTTAGGGGACAGTTTAGGGTATGGCTATGGTTTAGGCTTCGGGTACATGTTAGGACACAGGTTAGTGTTATTGTATGGGTTAGGATTCAGGTATGGTGTAAGGGAAGGGTAAGGGTTAGGGTTAGAGTTAGGGTTTGAGTTAAGGTTAGGGTTAGGGAAAGGGTACAGTATAGGGGACAGTTTAGGGTATGGGTATGGTTTACGGTTACGGTACATTTTAGGGTAGGCTTTAGTGTTAGTATATGGGTTAGGATTAGGGTACGGGTTAGGGTAAGTTTAATGGTTAGGGTTAGGGTTAGGGTTAGGGAAAGTGTACGGTTTAGGGTGAAGTTTAGTGTACGGCTGTGGTTTAGGGTTCAGGTATATGTTAGGGCACAGTTTAATGTTAGTGTATGGGTTAGGATATGGGTACGGGATAGGGTAAGGGTTAGGGTTAGGTTTAGGGTTTGAGTTATGGTTAGAGTTAGGAAACGGGTACGGTTTAGGGTACAGTTTTGGGTATGGCTACGGTTTAACGTTAGTGTATATGTTAGAGAATGGGTTAGTGTTAGTGTAGGCGTTAGGATTATGGTAGGGTGTAGGGTAAGGTTTAGGGTTAGGGTTTGAGTTAGGGTTAGGGTTAGGGAAAGGGTACGGTTTAGGGTACAGTTTATGGTATGGCTACGGTTTAGGTTTAGGGTACATGTTAGGGTATGGGTTAGTGTTAGTATATGTGTTAGGATTAGGGCATGTGTTAGGGTAATGTTAAGGGTTAGTATTAGGATTAGGGTTAAGGTTAGGGAAAGTTTACAGTTTAGGGTAAAGTTTAGTGTATGGCTGTGGTTTAGGCTTCGGTTATATGTTAGGGCACAGGTTAATGTTAGTGTACGGGTTAGGATTTGTGTACAGGATAGGGTAAGGGTAAGGGTTAGGTTTAGGTTTCGGATTTGAGTTAGGGTTTGGGTTAGGGAAAGGGTACAGTTGAGGGGAGAGTTTAGGGTATATAAATGATTTTGGGTTAGGTTACGTATTAGGGTACGGGTTAGTGTTACCATATGGGTTAGTCTTAAGGTACGGGATATGGTAAGGGTAGGAGTTAGGGTTAGGTTCAAGGTTAGGGTTAGGTTTAGGGAAAGGGTACGTTTTAGGGTACAGGATAGATTACAGCAATGTGTTCGTGTTAGGCTATGTGTTAGGGTCTGGTTTACTCTCAGTGTACGGGTTTGGATAAGGGTTCAGGTTAGGGTTAGTGTTAGGGTTAGAATTAGGAAAACGGTTCGGTTTTGGGTACAGTGTAGGTTTTGGCTACGGTTTATTGTTAGGGTACGTTTTAGGGTACTGGTTAGTGTTAGTATATGGGTTAGATGTTGGGTACGGGTTAGGGTATGGTTTAGGTTCAGGGTTAAGTGTAGGGAAAGGGAACGGTTTAGGGGACAGCTTAGTGTATAGCTAAGGTTTAGGGTTAGGGTACGTTTTCAGGAATGGTTTAGTGTACGAGTTAGGATTAGTGTACGGCGTAATGTAAGGGTAAGTGTTAGGGTTAGGTTTCGGGTTAGGGTTAGGGATCAGGAAAGGGTAAGGATTAGTGGACTCTTTCGGATATGACTGTAGTTTAGGGTTCGTGTACATGTTAGGTCACAAGTTAGTTTTAGTGTATGGGTTAGGATTAAGGCACGGAGGTAATGATAAGAGCTAGTGTTAGGATTAGGGTTAGGGTTTGATTGAGGGTTAGGATTAGGTTTAGGGAAAGGGTAAGGTTTAGGGAACAGTTTAGGGTACGTGAATGGTTTAGGGTTGGGGTAAGTGGTAGGGTACGTGTTATTGATACCCTACAGGTTAGGATTAGGGTAAGGTTAGGGTAAGGGTACAGGTTAGGGTAGAGATACGGATTAAGTTTAGGTTTAGGGTTAGAGTTAGGAAAACGGTTCGGTTTTGGGTACAGTTTAGGCTATGGCTACGGTTTAGTGGTAGGTTACGTTTTAGGGTACAGTTTAGAGTTAGTGTACGGGTTAGGACTAGGGTATGGAGTAGGGTAAGGTTTAGGTTTAGGGTTAGGGTTTGAGTTAGGGTTAGGATTAGGGAAAGGGTACAGTTTAGGGTAGAGTTTAGGGTATGGCTACAGTTTACAGTTAGGGTAAATGTTAGGGTATGGTTTAGTGATAGTATACGGGTTAGATTTACAGTACGGGTTAGGGTAAGGTTAAGGGTTGGTGTTTGGATTACGGTTAGGGTTAGGGAAAGTGTACGGTTTAGGGTAAAGTTGAGTGCATGGCTATGGTTTAGGATTGGGGTGCATGTTAGGGGATGGGTTAATGTTAGTGTACGGTTTAGGATTAGGGTACGGGATAGGGTAAGGGTAATGGTTAGGGTTAGGGTTAGAGTTTGAGGTAGGGTTAGGTTTAGGAAAAGTGTACGGTTAAGGGTACAGTTTAGGGTATAGCTACGGTTTAGGGTTAGTGTACATGTTAGAGAATGGGTTAGTGTTAGAGTAGGGGTTATGATTATGGTAGGGTGTAGGATTAGGGTTAGGGTGAGGGCAAGGATACGGTTTAGGGTACAGTTTACGGTATGGCTAACCTTTAGTGTTAGGGTTTGTTTTACGGTGTGGGTTATTGTTAGTGTATGGGTTAGGATTCGGGCACGTGTTAGGGTACGGGTTAGGGTTAGGGAAAAGGAACCGTTTAGGGGACAGTTTAGTGTATGGCTAAGGTTTAGGCTTAGGGTACATTTTAGGGCACGGGATAGTCTTAGTGTATGGGTTAGGATTAGGGTACGTGGTAAGGGTGAGGGTGAGGGTTAGGGTTAGATTTTGGGTTAGGGTTAGATTTTGGGTTAGGGTTAGGGTTAGGGAAAGTGTACGGTTTAAAGGGAAATTTAGGGTATGGGTATGGTTTACATTTACGGTACATGTTAGGGTATGTTTTAGTGTTAGTTTATGGGTTAAGATTAGGGTACGGGTTAGGGTAAGATTAAGGGTTAGTGTTAGTGTTAGGGTTAGGGAAAGTGTACGGTTTGGGGTAAAGTTTTGTGTATGGCTGTGGTTTAGGGTTCGGGAATATGTTAGGGCAAAGGTTAACGTTAGTGTACGGGTTACGATTTGGGTACGGGGTAGGGTAAGGTTACGGGTTAGGGTTAGGGTTATGGTTTGAGTTAGGGTTAGGGTTAGGGAAAGGTTATGGTTTAGGGTAGTGTTTAGGGTATGGCTACAGTTTACTGTTAGGGTACATGTTAGGGTATGTGTTAGTGTTAGTATACGGGTTAGGATTAGGGTATGGGTTAGGATAAGGGTACACGTTAGGGTTAGGTTTAAAGTTAGGGTTAGGTTTAGGGAAAGGGTACGTTTTACGGTATAGGATGGATTATGGCAAAGTGTTAGTGTTAGGGTATGTGTTAGGGTTTGGGTTACATTTATTTTACGGGTTAGGATAAGGGTACACTTTAGGGTAAAGGTACAGGTTAGGTTTAGGGTTAGGGTTAGGATTAGAATTAGGAAAATGGTTCGGTTTTGGGTACAGTTTAGGCTTTTTCTAAGGTATAGATTTAGGGTACGTTTTAGGGTACTGGTTACTGTTAGTGTACGGTTTGGATTCCGATACATGTTAGGGTATGCTTTAGGGTTAGGATTAGGGAAAGTGAATGGTCTAGGGCCCAGTTTAGTGTATGGCTATGATGTAGGGTTAGGGTACGTGTTAGGGCCTGGTTTAGTGTTAGTGTACGGGTTAGGATTATTAAATGGGGTAAGGGTAAATGTTAGTGTTAGTTTTTGGGTTAGGGTTAGGGTTAGGGAAAGTGTACGGTTTAGGGGAGAGTTTAGGGTATGCCTACGGTGTAGCGTTCTGGTACATGTTAGGGCACGGGTTAGTGTTAATGTACGGATTAGTATTAGGGTACGGTGTAGGGTAAAGTTTAGGGATAGGGTTAGGGTTTGAATTAGGCTTACGGTTAGGGAAACGGTATGGATTAGGGTACAGTTTAGGGTATGCCTACGCTTTACGGTCAGTGTACATGTTAGAGTATGGGTTAGTGTTAGTGTAGGGGTTAGGATTAGGGTAGGGTGTAGGGTAAGGTGTAGGGTTAGGGTTAGTGTTAGGTTTAGATTTAGGGCTAGGGTTAGGGAAAGGGTATTGTTTAGGGTACAGTTTAGGGTATGGCTACGGTTTACAGTTAGGGTCCATGTTACGGTATGGGTTTGTGTTAGTATATGGGTTAGGATTAGGGTACGGGTTAGGGTAAGGTTTAGGGTTAGGGTTAAGTTTAGTGTTACGGTTAGTGTTAGGGAAAGTGTACGGTTTAGGGTACAGTTTAGGTTATGGCTACGGTTTAGGGTTCGGGTACCTGTTAGGGCATGGTTTAGTGTTATTGTACAGGTTAGGATTAGGGTACAGGGTAGGCTAAGGTTAAGGGATAGGGTTAGGGTTAGTGTTTGAGTTAGGGTTAGGGCTAGGGAAAGGGTACGGTTTAGGGTACAGTTTAGGGTATGCCTACCGTTTACAGATAGGGTACATGTTAGGGTACGGGTTAGTTTTAGTATACAGGTTAGGATTAGAGTATGGGTTAGGGTAAGGTTAAGGGTTCGTGTTAGGGTTAGGTTTAGGGTTAGGGAAAGGGTTCGGTTTAGGGGAAAGTTTAGTGTATCACTACGGTTTAAGGTTCGGGTACATGTTAGGGCATGGATTAAAGTTAGTGTATGGGTTAGGATTAGGGTACGGGATAGTGTAAGGGTAAGGGTTAGGGTTAGGGTTATCGTTGGAATTAGGTTTAGGGATAGGGATAGGTTACGGTTTAGGGTACAGTTTAGGGTTTGGCTACGGTTTACGGTTAGGGTACGTGTTAGGGGATGGATTAAAGTTAGTGTATGGGTTAGGATTACGGTACGGGGTAAGGTAAGTGTTAGGGTTTGGGTTAGGGTTAGGGTTAAGGAAAGGGTATCGTTTATGGGAGAGTTTAGGGTATTGCTATGATTTATGGTTCGTGTACATGTTAGGGCACAGATTAGTGTTAATGTGCGGGTTAGTATTAGGGTACGGGGTAGGGTAAGGGTAAGGGTTAGGTTTAGGTTTTGGGTTTGAGTTAGGGTTAGGTTACGGAAAGGGTACAGTTGAGGGGACAGTTTAGGGTACGTGAACGATTTTTTGTTAGGGTATGTGTTAGTGTACGGGTTAGTGTTAGCGTACGGGTTAGGATTAAGGTACGGGATACGGTAAGGGTACGGGTTAGGGTTAGGTTCAAGGTTAGGGTTAGGTTTAGGGAAAGGGTACGTTTTAGGGTACAGGATAGATTACGGCAACATGTTCATGTTAGGCTATGTGTTAGGGTCTGGTTTCCTCTCAGTGTACGGGTTTGGATAAGGGTTTGGGTTAGGGTTAGGGTTAGGATTAGAGTTAGGAAAACGGTTCGGTTTTGGGTACAGTGTAGGTTATGGCTACGGTTTATTGTTAGGGTACGTTTTAGGGTACTGGTTAGTGTTAGTGTACGGGTTAGAAGTCGGGTACTGGTTAAGGTATGGTTTAGGTTCAGGGTTAGGGTTAGGGAAAGGGAACGGTTTAGGGGACAGTTTAGTGTGTGGCTAAGGTTTAGGGTTAGGGTACGTGTTCAGGCACGGGTTAGTGTCCGAGTTAAGATTAGTGTACGGCGTAATGTAAGGGTAAGTGTTAGGGTTAGGTTTTGGGTTAGGGTTAGGGATCGGGAAAGGGTAAGGATTAGTGGACACTTTTGTATATGACTGTAGTTTAGGGTTCGCGTACATGTTAGCGCACAAGTTAGTTTTAGTGTATGGGTTAGGATTAAGGCATGGGTTAGGGTAATGTTAAGGGTTAGTGTTAGGGTTAGGGTTAGGGTTTGAGTGAGGTTTAGGATTAGGTTTAGGATAAGGGTAAGGTTTAGGGAACAGTTTAGGGTACGTGAACGGTTTAGGGTTAGGGTACGTGGTATGGTACGTGTTATTGATAGTCTACGGGTTAGGATTAGGGTAAGGTTAAGGTAAGGGTATGGGTTAGGTTAGAGATACGGATTAAGTTTAGGCTTAGGGTTAGGGTTAGATTTAGGAAAACGGTTCGGTTTTGGGTACAGTTTAGGCTATGGCTACGGTTTAGTGTTAGGTTACGTTTTAGGGTACAGTTTAGTGTTAGTGTATGGGTTAGGATTAGGGTACGGAATAGGGTAAGGTTTAGGGTTATGGTTAGGGTTTGAGTTATGGTTAGGGTTAGGGAAAAGATACAGTTTAGGGTAGACTTTAGGGTATGGCTACGGTTTCTGGTTAGGGTAAATATTACGGTATGGATTAGTGTTAGTTTACAGGTTAGGATTAGGGTATGTGGTAGGGTAAGGTTAAGGGTTGGTGTTAGGGTTAGGGTTTAGCGTAAAGTTTAGTGTATGGCTACGGTTTAGGGTTGGTGTACATGTTAGGGCACGGGTTAATGTTAGTGTATAGGTTAGGATTAGGGTACGGGATAGGGTAAGGGTAATTCTAACCCTAGTTAGGACTAGGTTTAGAGTTTCTGTTTGGGTTAGTGTTAGGAAAAGGGTACGGTTTAGGGTACATTTTAGGGTATGGTTACAGTTTAGGGTTAGTGTGCATGTTAGAGAAGGGGTTAGGGTTAGAATAGGGGTTACGATTATGGTAGGGTGTAGGGTTAGGGTTAGATTGAGGGAAACGGTACGGTTTAGGGTACAGTTTATTGTATGGCTACCCTTTAGTGTTAGGGTATGTTTTACCGTGTGGGTTATTGTTAGTGTACGGGTTAGGATTCAGGTACGTGTTAGGATATGGTATAGGGTTTGGGTTAGGGTTAGGGAAAGGGAACGGTTTAGGGGACAGTTTAGTCTATGGCTAAGGTTTAGGCTTAGTGTCCATTTTACGGCACGGGATAATGTTAGTGTATGAGGTAGGATTAGGGTACGTAGTAAGGGTGAGCGTTAGGGTTAAGTTTTGGGTTAGGGTTAGGGAAAGGGTATGGTTTAGGGGAAAATTTAGGGTATGGCCATGGTTTAGGGTTCGGGTACATGTTAGTGCATGGGTTAGTGTTAGTGTACGAGTTAGGAATATGGTACGGGATAGGGTAATGGTAAGGGTTAGGGTTATGTTTGGTTTGAGTTAGAGTTAGGGTTAGGGAAATGGTAGGTTTTGGGAACAGTTTAGGGTATAGCTATGGTTTAGGCTTCGGGTACATGTTAGGGCACAGGTTAGTGTTAGTGTATGGGTTAGAAGTCAGGTACGGTGTAAGGTAAGAGTAAGGGTTAGGGTTAGATTTAAGGTTTGAGTTAGGGTTAGGGTTAGGGAAAGGGTACGGTTTAGGGGAAAGTTTAGGGTACGGGTATGGTTTAAATTTACGGTACGTGTTAGGGTAGGCTTTAGTGTTAGTATATGGGTTAGGATTATGGTACAGGTTAGGGTAAGGTTAAAGGTTAGTGTTAGGGTTAGGGAAAGTGTACGGCTTAGGGTAAAGTTTAGTATATGGCTGCGGTTTACGGTTCGGGTATATGTTAGGGCACAGGTTAATGTTAATGTATGGGTTAGGATTAGGGTACGGGGTAGGGTAAGGTAAGGGTTAGGGTTAGGGTTTGAGTTAGGGTTAGGGTTAGGGAAAGGGTACTGTTTAGGGGACAGTTTACTGTATGTCTACAATTTACGGTTAGGGTACTTGTTAGGGTATGGGTTAGTGTTAGTATATGGGTTAGGATTAGGGTACAGATTAGGGTAAGGTTTAGGTTTGGGTTTAAATTTAGTGTTAGGGTTAGGGTTAGAGAACGGGTATGGTTTAGGGTACAGTTTAGGGTATGGCTACGGTTTAGGGTTCGGGTACATGTTAGGGAACGGGTTACTGTTAATGTACGGGTTAGGATTAGGGTAAGGGGTTGGGTAAGGTTAAGGGTTAGGGTTAGGTTCTGAGTTAGGGTTAGGGTTAGGGAAAGGGTATGGTTTAGGGTACAGTTTAGGGTATGCCTACGGTTTACGGTTAGGGTACATGTTAGGGTACGGGTTAGTGTCAGTATATGGGTTAGGATTAGGGTATGGGTTAGGGTAAGGTTAAGGGTTAGTGTTAGGATTAGTGTTAGGGTTAGGGAAAGGGCTCGGTTTAGGGGAAAGTTTAGTGTATGGCTACAGTTTAGGGTTCGGTTACATGTTAGGGCATGGATTTAAATTAGTGTATGGGTTAGGATTAGGGTACAGGGTAGGGTAAGGGTAAGGGTTAGGCTTAGTGTTATGGTTTGAGTAAGGGTTAGTGTTAGGGAAAGAGTACGGTTTAAGGGAGAGTTTAGGATATGGCTACGGTTTACGGTTACGGTACATGTTAGGGTACACGTTAGTGTTAGCCTATGGGTTAGGATTAGCGTACGGTTTAGGGTAAGGGTACACGTTAGGGTTAGGTTTAAAGTTAGGGTTAGGTTTAGGGAAAGGGTACGTTTTACGGTACAGGATAGGTTATGGCAAAGTGTTAGTGTTAGGGTACGTATTAGGATCTGGGTTACTTTTATTGTACGGGTTAGGATAAGGGTACAGTTTAGGCTAAAGGTACAGGTTAGGTTTAAAGTTAGGGTTAGGGTTAGAGTTAGGAAAACGGTTCAGTTTTGGGTACAGTTTAGCCTGTGGCTAAGGTTTAGTATTAGGGTACGTTTTAGGATACTGGTTACTTTTAGTGTACGGGTTGGATTCATGTGCGTGTTAGGGTACGCTTTAGAGTTAAGTTTAGGTATAGGGAACGTCAATGGTCTAGGGGACAGTTTAGTGTATGGCTATGATTTAGGGTTAGGGTACGTATTAGGGCAACGATTAGTATTAGTGTACAGGTTAGGATTATGGTATGGGGTAACGGTAAATGTTAGGGTTAGGATTTGGGTTCTGGTTAGGGTTAGGGAAAAGGTATGGTTAGGGGAGAGTTTAGGGTATAGCTACGGTTTAGGGTTCTGGTACATATTAGGGCACGGGATAGTGTTAATGTATGGGTTAGGATTAGGTTATGGGGTAGGGTACGGGTAAGGTTTAGGGTTGGGTTAGGGTTTGACTTAGGGTTAGGGTTAGGGAAAGGGTACTGATTAGGGTACAGTTTAGTGTATGCCTACGGTTTACAGTCAGTGTACATTTTAGAATATCGTTTACTGTTAGTGTAGGGGTTACGATTAAGGTAGGGTGTAGCGTAAGTTGTAGGGTTATGGTTAGTGCTAGGGTTTGAGTTAAGGTAATGTTTAGGTAAAGGGTAGGGTTTAGGGTACAGTTTAGTGTATGGCTATGGTTTAGGGTTGGGGTACATGTTGCCGCACGGGTTAGTGTTAATGTACGGGTTAGGATTAGGGTACGGGATAGGGTAAGGGTAAGGATTAGGGTTAGGTTTTGAGTTTGGGTTAGGGTTAGGGAAGGGATACGGTTTAGAGTAAAGTTTAGGGTATGCCTACGGTTTACGGTTAGGGTACATGTTAGGGTACGGGTTAGTGTTAGTATACGAGTTAGGATTAGGGTATGTGTTAGGGTAAGTTTAAGGGTTAGGGTTAGGGAAAGGGTTCGGTTTAACGAAAGTTTTGTGTATGGCTACGGTTTAGGGTTCGAGTACAGCTTAGGGCACAGACTAAAATTAGTGTATGTGTTAGGATTACGGTACGGGAGAGGGTAAGGGTAAGGGTTAGGGTTAGAGTTATGGTTAGAGTTAAGGTTAGGGTTAGGGAAAGAGTATGGTTTAGGGTACAGTTTAGGGTATGGCTATGGTTTACAGTTACGGTACATGTTATGGTACAGTTAGTGTTATCCTATGGGTTAGGATGAGGGTACAGGTTAGGGTAAGGGTACGCGTTAAGGTTAGGTTTAAACATAGGGTTAGGTTTAGGAAGGGGTACGTTTTACGGTACAGGATACGTTACAGCAAAGTGTTAGTTTTAGGGTATGTAATAAGATCTGGGTTACTTTTATAGTACGGGTTAGGATAAGGGTACCGTTTAGGGTAAAGTTACAGGTTAGGTTTAAAGTTAGGGTTAAGCTTAGAGTTAGGAAAACGGTTCAGTTTTGGGTACATTTTAGGCTGTGGCTAAGGTTCAGTGTTAGGGTACGTTTTAGGGTACTCGTTACTGTTAGTGTACGAGTTGGATTCGGGTACGTGTTAGGGTACGCTTTAGGGTTAGGGTTAGGGAAAGTGAATGATCTATGGGACAGTTTAGTGTATGGCTATGATTTAGGGTTAGGGTACGTGTTAGGGCATGGTTTAGTGATAGTGTATGGGTTAGCATTACAGTACGGCGTAAGGTTAAGTGTTAGGGTTAGGGTTTGGGTTAAGGGCAGGGTTAGGAAGAGGTTATGGCTTAGGGAAGAATTTAGGGTATGGCTACGGTTTGGGTTCGGGTACGTGGTAGGGTAAGGTTAAGGGTTAGGATTAGGGTTTGACTTAGGGTTGGCGTTAGGGAAACGGTACAAATTAAGGTACAGTTTAGGGTATGCCTGCCGTTTACGGTTAGGGTCCATGTTAGGGTTTGGGTTAGTGTTAGTATACGGGTTAGGATTAAGGTACGGTTTACGGTAAGGTTAAGGGTTAGTGTTAGTGTTAGGGTTAGGGTTAGGGAAAGTGTTCGGTTTATGGGAAAGTTTAGTATATCGCTACGGTTTAGGTTTCGGGTACATGTTAGGGCACAGATTAAAGTTACTATACGTATGGGTTAGGATTAAGGTACGCGATAGGGCAAGGGTAAGGGTTATGGTTAGTGTTATCATAGGAGTTAGGGTTAGGTTTAGGGAAAAGTGTACGGTTTAGGGTACAGTTTAGGGTGTGGCTATGGTTTACGGTTAGGGTACATGTTAGGGCACGGGTTAAAGTTAGTGTATGGGTTAGGATTACGGTATGGGGTAAGGGTAAGTGTTCGGGTTAGGATTTGGATTAGGGTTAGTGTTAGGGAAAGGGTCCCGTTTAGGGGAGAGTTTAGTGTATGGCTACGGTTTAGGGTTCGGGTACATGTTAGGGCACGGGTTAGTGTTAATGTACGGGTTAGTATTGTGGTATGGGGTAGGGTAAGGGTAAGGGTTAGGGTTAGAGTGGGAGTTGGACTTACAGTTAGGGTTAGGGAAACGGTACGGATTAGGGTACAGTTTAGGGTATGCCTACGGTTTACAGTCAGTGTACATGTTAGAGTATGGGTTAGTGTTAGTATAGGGGTTAGGAT
>RJWK010032633.1:0-23571 GCA_004363435.1 Platanista minor | reverse complement strand
TTTCTCTTTCTGACTTTATTCACTCTGTATGACAGACTCTAGGTCCATCCACCTCACTACAAATAACTCAGTTTCGTTTCTTTTTATGGCTGAGTAATATTCCATTGTGTATATGTGCCACATCTTCTTTATCCATTCATCTGTTAATGGACACTTAGGTTGCTTCTATGTCCTGGCTATCGTAAATAGTGCTGCAGTGAACACTGTGGTACATGACTCTTTTTGAATTATGGTTTTCTCAGGGTATATGCCCAGGAGTAGGATTGCTGGGTCGTATGGTAGTTCTATTTTTAGTTTTTTAAGGAACCTCCATACTGTTCTCCATAGTGGCTGTATCAATTTACATTCCCACCAACAGTGCAAGAGGGTTCCCTTTTCTCCACACCCTTTCCAGCATTTATTGTTTGTACATTTTTTGATGATGGCCATTCTGACAGGTGTGAGGTGATACCTCATTGTAGTTTTGATTTGCAGTTCTCTAACGATTAGTGATGTTGAGCATCCTTTCATGTGTTTGTTGGCAGCATGATTTTTTTTTGACTTGAATAATATATATATATATATACATTTTTTTAAATACAGCAGGTTCTTATTAGTCATCAGTTTTATACACATCAGTGTATACATGTCAATCCTAATATCCCAATTCATCACACCACCACCCTCACCCCCCTGCCGCTTTCCCGCCCTGGTGTCCATACGTTTGTTCTCTACATCTGTGTCTCAATTTCTGCTCTGCAAACCGGTTCATCTGTACCATTTTTCTAGGTTCCACCTATATGTGTTAATATACGATATTTGTTTTTCTCTTTCTGACTTACTTCACTCTGTTTGACAGTCTCTAGATCCAACATGATGTGTTTTTAAGTGAACAAATCTGGTATGACTATACACATGCACCCCTATATTGATACACACATACACACACCCTATATTGAAATACACACACAGAAACACCTATACTGAGATACACACACGCACCCCTATATTGATGCACACACACACACACACACACACACACATACACACACACCTTATACTGAGATACATACACACCCTATATTGAGATACACATACACACCCCTGTGCTGAGATATACACACACACACACACACACGTACACACCCTATATTGAGATACACACACACACACACCCCTATGTTGAGATACACACACCTCTATACTGAGATACACACACACATACCCCATATTGAGATACACACACACCCCTATATTGAGATACACACACACCCACCCTTATATTGAGACACACACACATCCCTTTATTGAGATACACACAGACATACACACACACCCTTATATTGAGATACACACACACCCCATATTGATATACACACACACACACACACACACACACACACGAAAGAGACAGAGAATATATTGCCCAATCTGTTAATGGCAACCATCTTCAGGGATAGTTTAGGGTTATTTTTTGTTTTATACAGTTTTATATTTTTTCAGCCTTTAGCTATGAATATGTACTACTTTTAGAAATAGAAAAGAGCAAGATCTCTATCTCTCTTTCTTTCTTCAGAAAAGCAAACACTTTTTTGGCAGGGAGAAGGGACGTAATAGTTGACGCAAATGATTTTCCAAGCATTCTCAGCTCCTGTTGAAAACCCGGTCTTTAGTTTTCGATGTAAAGGCCACAAACCTCGACTGACTACCTGTGATCTGTCTCCAGGCCATTGTTTACACTTCATTATCACCTTTGGTCTCCACCTCCAACCCATTCCGCCCTGTGATTTCTCAAACCCAATCAGATCATGCCCTTCCTCAATTTAAAATTACCCAACAACTCTCCCTCTGCAGGTGTTCACGGCTCCTGGGTTCCACCCCTCCCCACCTGCGTCTCTGGGCTTTCCTCCCGCCCTCCTCTCATGTGATGCTCCAGCTGGGTGCGGCCCCCATGTGGCTGGCTCCCTGGACCGGCCCTCTGCTTCGTGCCTCTGAGCTTGGCAGAGCTGTGTCCACCCCGTGCCCACTCTGCCTCCTTTTCTGGCTATTAATGGTCTCCTCCTGGGCTCTCAGAGCACGCGCCCCCCCCCCCCTCGATTACAGTATTTATCACACACTCTTTGAGGGCCAGGGCTGCATCTCTTCCGTCTCTGCATTCTCAAGGGCCCAGCACAGGGTAGGGGATGACCAAACGGGACACTGAGTCTTTACCTGCACATACATGACTCTTCATTCTGGCCACCGAAATCCCACTGCTCAGTGGATGAGAGTGGCCGTGGCTGCCAAGCACCCCACTCCACAGCCACCCTGACAGGGTCAGCCCTGTGTTCTGGTGTCTCCAAGCTAAATACCCGTATTTCTCAGTGCTATGAAGGGATTCCAGAGTAGCTAACGTCACCAAAAGGAAACGCAAGATGATTCCCCCAGTGAAAGCCTCGGAAACCTGCCTCATGTTGGGTAGAACTGAGGCTGCCCATGTGCCAAGGAAAACACTCTCCAGCTTGTCTTTCCAACCCTGGCTCAAGGATTCGCTACTGTGCACGGAAAGGCTCCCTGGACGTCTGAGGCCACCAGGATTCCAGCCAGAGAATGAGCTCACAGACGGCTGCTTCAATCACCAAAGTATTTTCCACTTCCCCAAATGCGCTCACGTATCTGTGACCGCACTTCACCTAGTCTTTAAGTATAACAAAAAAATAATGGAGGCACAGGCAAAACTGTCAGATTTATTCATTACTCAATGGAAACTGTGTAACAAAACACGACATTCTAAACCTCAGTCACCAATCCCTGCATTCTCTGGGAAACAAGCAACAGATTTGTGGAGGGTTAGCTAGATCCAAACTGATTTTCACTATCTGAAAGCAAATTCTTTTCTGATTTTGCTGAAATGAAATACTGAAAGACTCTCCCTGGGCCCCTTGGAAAGAAAGAAGGCATCTGACTACTAATTTATTTGTGGTTTTCAGGCTCAGGTGTTTTGATCTCTCCCTGCCTTTCTTGATGTAGACGAGAGGATGGGAGTCCCGCAGGACTGTCCTGGGAAACCGCTTTCAGAGAACAGGGGCTCCTGTGGCCCTACCGTGGGGGCCATCTCTGTGGGCTCTGCCCTGCTCCAGATCACACTGGAGACCCTCCCTGGCCCAGCCAGATCCAGCTGGCCCAGGGCCAGCCCAGCCTTTTCCAGCCCTAGGCCATAATCTCGGTCTGTAGGGGGCACTACTCCCACGGAGCCTGTGAGCCGATCTCCCCAGGGCAGGAGAAGCACTCGCCCCCACCAGCAGGGGGCGCTGGAAGTAGTCATGCTGTTGCTAGTCTGGGTCTGTTGGGTGGGATGGGAGGGTGGAGGGAAGCCGGGCTGTCACTGACTGGGATCATGAGTCAGACTGGAAGGCCCACCTACACCTACTCTCTTTGTGCTACCTGCCCCTCCCACACACCTCCCCCCCACCCCCCGCCCCACCCACTAGGCTCAACGCCTTTGGGAAATGATTCAAAACACCTGACCCCCATGACTCTGGGCTCCTGGTCACCTCCTTGAGACCTAGACCTCTACTCTGGTTGGTTCTCCAGCACCAACTTTTCTCAGTCCTGGCTGCTCCCCTTCTTCATAGCACACTGCCATTCCAGCAGGCTTTGGGGCCAACACTACCCTTACTAGGACATTCATTCCTGGCTATAGCATCGGAGGGTGATTTGCAGGGGAGAGAGAGGCTGAAGTGGCAGGAAAGCATGTCTGCTGACCAGTCAGAAGTGGTGGGGAGCAAGATGGAAGGTGGTGGGTCGCTGTGGGGAGAGGAAGCTGCAAGGGCACAGGGTGATGTGCTCAGGGACCAGCCCACTAGGTGACGTGAATGGGCATTAGTGCTACAAATATTTACTGAGTGCTTCCCACATTCTGGACACAGGGGTATAGACGGGCACGGTCCCTGACCTCATGAGGTATACTAGCTGGCAGATGCATTCAACAGAGGCATTAGTTACACAAATAATTAAGGGCACAGCACTGCTAAAAAATAATACTCTAGTGCATACTTAAATTTTGGGGAATTATCCTCAGTTGCCCATGAGCGACCCCAGAGGAACCAGTGGTGTGTGATACAGAGATGGGTTGGTCCCTGCCTCAGCCCCTCCCCTCAATTCCAGAGATGCTAAGTAACCTGCCTAAGGTCACTCAGCACAGACATGGCAGAGGTAGGATTTGAGCCCAGGTCTTTGGCCTAGGGCCAACACTCTTATGGACTATGTTATGTGTGTTATTTATAGCTCAATACATGGAGGAGCGATACTGAAACTCGAGGCATCTGTGTTCAAATCCTGGCATTGTCACTTATTTGTTCAGTGTGATCCCGGGTGAGTTCCTCAACTTTCTTCCTCTGGGAAATGGAGACAGTAGCTTCTCACAGGGCCGAGGTGAACACTCAGGACCTAACGCACAGGAGAGGGGCTGGCGTAGTATCGAGATAAAGTAGGCACTCAATGAAGTGACTTGCAAAAAAAAAAAACAAAAAACCAACAACTTTAAGAGGTGATGGGGGTACAAAGCTGTTTCTGAAAACCTTCCAGAAGAGACCAGACAGCCCCTCATAGAGCCTCCCCTGACTTATCACTAAAACTTTTGTGAATAGAAAAAAAGAAGAAAACCACCCCATTAGCTAAGACTGATGGATGGCTTTATTGCTGGAACCTAGGAAGAAACTGAATAGACCATAGGCAGATGTAGAGGACAGAAGTTGAGCAAATGTAGACCCTGTCAATGTGTGCCTCCCAGGGCCTGTCCCCAGACTCAGAGAACCAGCGATACAGAAACATGAAAACTTGGGTCAATGACCAGTACACTGCCCAGCAGGGGCTCATCTGAGGGGCTCTGGGACTTTCCCCTCCACCTTCTCACATCCATTTGCAGATGGCTGCCCCCAGAAAAGAACTAAAGCATGTCCAGAGGGAAAACCAAATGCCTATTGATAAGCCCCAAAGATGAATAGACTTCACCTTGGGCAAGGATGCATTCAGAAGAAAGAAAATCCAGTAAGGGGCACATGGAAAAAATACTGCCAAATAACAGGGCCTGAACTGCATGCAGAAGGGGCTGAGAATGAGAGCATATGTCCTCGGTCTATTCCAGCATCCGGAAGAAGGTTTCAGGACACCTTTTCTCTTCAACACAGCACAAGAAGACAAGGCTTCTGGGATAGGAGAGAACTGTCAGGGGTGAAACTGCAAGAGGACAAGCTAGAAAGAGAGATGCATGACATAAGAAAAGAAGAAAAGGGCTTCCCTGGTGGCGCAGTGTTTGAGAGTCCGCCTGCCGATGCAGGGGACGCGGGTTCGTGCCCCGGTCCGGGAAGATCCCACATGCGGCGGAGCGGCTGGGCCCGTGAGCCATGGCCGCTGAGCCTGCGCGTCCGGAGCCTGTGCTCCGCAACGGGAGAGGCCACAGCAGTGGGAGGCCTGCGTACCACAAAAAACAAACAAACAAAAAAAAAACAAACAAAAAAAGAAAAGAAGAAAAAGAAACTAAAAATATGACAGAAGAATTTTAAAAACTAACATCGGAGGCAGCAAGGAGCAAAGTGGGTATTTTGGATACTCACATCAATGATATGGGGGAGCAATTTGGCGAGGTCAAATGCCGAGGAAAAGGGCAAGGGAAGAAAGAATATATGGGTTGTGGGGGCCTGAGAACAGAGAGCTGACCCGGGGAAGGGCATCTACCCAAGGAGCGTGTCCCAGGTCCCGGGAAAGAGATCCATCCCTAGACACACCCTGGATAAATGTTTGAATAAAAAAAAAAAAAATCTTGCAAAAAAGCAAAAGCAAAAACCCCCAAACCCCAAAAAACCCACCCCCAAACAAAAATAACCCCCCCCAAAAAAACCCATGGAAGTGACCTTGACCCCCCAAGTGAGTTGTAGGGGCCCCTTTTGCTTAGGTCTAATTGAACCTGACCTTCCACCAGAATGACTATGATGACATACGGTAACTGCCTGCACAAGTGTTTCCCTGTGGGAGGAGGAGTTTCTCAAAGCAGGAGGGACTGATTATTCACGAAATGTTAGGACATCTGGTGATTTGTCAGTTGCTTTCATTTTTTCAAGAAGAAAAATATTTTCCCCTAGTGATTATGGTACTTAAGCATAAAGACCCAAAGAGAGGACATATGATTTTGGATGCCATAAAATTTGGTCAATGCACATTTTTTCCATAAGTTTATGGGAATGTTTCACCATCGCAGCCTAAGGGCAGCAGAAGACGTCGACTTCTGGATGCAGTGATTAACAGATCACATGTGCTCTAAACCACACTCCCTCGTCAGCAGTCTGTGAAGCCCAGAAACCCCTCCTGCACATGCCGCAGGAGAAAGCAAGCGCTCAGTGGCTTGTGTTGCTGTGTCAGATGTGGAGGATGCAGGCGAACTCTGAGAATGATGGCTTTTCTGCGGGGCCCAGGGGAGAGGCCACTCGGTCATGGCTGCAACAGCACAGGGAGAGGCACCTCTGTCAAGTCCAGAGTAGGTGTGAGTAGAATGCTTCCTGCCGAATCCGGGAGCACCCAGCACCCAGGAAGCAGGAGCCTGCGCTTGCCTGGAGGTGGGCTGCAGGGCTCTGAGAGGGGGCTGGGGGTGGGGGGATGAGGTAGCCTGGGGACGCCAGTAAGAAGGTCTATTTGGAGGCTGAAAACACTCATCTCAGCTGAAGTAAAAAGTCTGCCTCAGGGCAATGGTGAAGGAAGAATAGTTTGCAAATATCCTGTTTCCCGGGTGGCAGTGGGCCCGGCTCTGGGCAAAGGTCTGCTCCTCTCCCTCCATCAGGGTTTCCTGACAGCAATCTGGCCTGGATCTTACTCTCAACAAGACCCTCTGGTGCACAGGGACCCGGGGGTCGGGGAGCTCAAACAGGCTCCTGGGACAAGACAGCTGCCTCAGAGCGTGGGGTGGGAGACATAAGCCTCGGGCAAGCGAATGCTAGGAGCAACCGGAGCGGAGCGTGGTCACCGAGCACGGCCCTGGGCTAAGAGCTGCACCTGCGTAATCTCATGGAGTCCTTATTTTACAGAAGAGGAAGTAGGCCTCTGAGAGGCTAAGTTGTTTGTCCCAGATCACACAGCGAGTGCGTGGCAGAGCCAAGAATGCCCCCCGGGCCTCACTTTGGAGTCTGGTTCTGATACTTTTGCCCTTCCTCGTCCTGGCCCTGCAGGACAGCACATGAATGCATGAAGCCTGCCAAGGTGGGGTTGGGACACTAGCATTTGTGGGGTGACCCTGAACCAGACTTTGTGCTCTGGGCCTTAGATCATCTCCTCAGTTCATCTACCAACTGGGCTCCCAGGAAAGCACGATTACCCCCATCATCCAGATGGGGAAACTGAGACTCAGAAAGGTAGGGTGACTTTCCAAAGGTCTCCTGGCCAGTAGTTGGAGAAGCCATGATTGGAATCTAGGTTTGGCTGGCCCCAACCTGTGCTCTGTTCAACAGGAGGACTGTAGGGAGCCCCCGTTTTGTTTTATGCCACGAGCTGAGTCCCGTGGTCCCTACCCTCCGAGATCCTTAGCCCAGGCCTGGAGGGCTGAGTCATAGGCCCTGTCCTCAGAGGGGGAGATGTCCTTCTGGGAAGTGGAAATATCTCCAGGCCAATAGTTGGAGAAGCCATGATTGGAATCTAGGTTTGGCTGGCCCCAACCTGTGCTCTGTTCAACAGGAGGACTGTAGGGAGCCCCCGTTTTGTTTTATGCCACGAGCTGAGTCCCGTGGTCCCTACCCTCCGAGATCCTTAGCCCAGGCCTGGAGGGCTGAGTCATAGGCCCTGTCCTCAGAGGGGGGAGATGTCCTTCTGGGAAGTGGAAACATCTCCAGGCCAGAACAGGACTTAGTTCCAAGTGGATTACCCAGAGCTCAGGCAGGGTGATTTGTGGCCCACCAACACACTCCAAATGGTGCCTGGGCCGAGGCTCCAGGGATTAAGCGGTCGTCTGGAGGCCAGCCTGGGAAGGCAGTCCCGGGGTGCCATGTAGGGTGTGGGCTCTGGAGCCAGGCAGCCTCGGGGGAGGGCCAACTCTGCTACTGACGCTCTCAGTGGCCTAAGAGAAGTTCCTCAGCTCCTCTGACCCCGAGTTTTGGCCTCTGTAGCAGGGGACAGGCGTTAGTGGTACCTCCGTCAAGCGGAGGTGGGATGAGCCAGGTGAGGTATGTATATCCCCCTGAAGAAGGCTGCTGCCCGGTAAAGGCTGAGGTGATGTGATGACATCACTAGAAGTAACTGTCTGTGGCAGGCCCGGTCTACCGAGAAAGGAGGACCCAGGTTGCATCTTCCATGCCCCACACTGCCTTCTCCCTCCTCCAGCCCCCCACGTTCTGTTACATCCACAGCAAGGGCTGAACAAGGATGGGGCCACCCTGAGAACATCTCGTCCCTTGCCCCTGCCTCTCCTCTGGCCTCCATCACAGAGCTGTGAGGGGCACTCTTGCCTGGGGAAAGGGAACCCTCTCTAGTCTTCAGGGCGGCATACGGAGCAGGGAGACCCAGGTCTGAACACCCATTCCACCAGGTGGCCCTGGGTAAGCAGCCTGGTCACCTGGACCTGATCTCATTCGTTCCCACCTTATACATCCACCCATCCTGAGCATTACATGAGATAATGTAACCACAGCAGGGTGGTTCATTTTTCTGTTCATTTGTTCCATCATTCATTCAATCAGGCATGCATTCATTTTTCATTCACAAAAAGTTGCTGAGCACTGTTTCCACCCACTCTGCACTGGGCTCTGGGGGAACCACAGTGAGAAAAACCAGATGTGCTCCCTGCCTGCCCTCCTGGGCCTGACGACCAAACACTGAACAGATGTTTCTCTTCCACGGAGATCCCGGGTCCAGTGGGGAGCTGGCCACTACTTGGGTGGCAGAGAGAGCCCCAGGTTGGTGGCCCAAGAACAAGGGAGTTCTTCTGCACTTGGTGGGTAGCGCCCTGGGAAGGCTGCTCACCTTCTGAGTAGCCATAACTTCTGAGTACTGTACTGCCTCCCCCAAAATGTGCTTTATTTCTGACATGTGTGCTCAAACAGGTATAATTTTACATCACATACACTGTTCCCAGTTTGTACAAAACAACTCAGGGTTTTGCAGCTACTGATGAGGAATTTAGGGCAGTGGCAGGTTATGGGCTGCATGGGCAGCAGTTCTATGGGACTTGGACAAGTTATTTAGTTTATCTGAGTCTCAATTTCCATTTTTGCAAGAGGAGCATATTCCAATCTTGTTTCAAGAATCAGAGCTACTGTATGAAAGCATTTACTACATCACCTGGGATAATAATAATGATAATTACAACACTAACAACTGCTAATGTCTATTGGCATTTACTATGTGCCAAGCGTTGTGTTGAGCGCTTTCAGGCATTCATTTATTCGACAAATATTTATCGAGGTGCTAGATGAGATGCTAGGGATACTGCAAGGGACACAACCAGTACAGCCTCTGCTTCTGTGGAGTTGACCACCTAGGGGAGGGTCAGATGGCAAACAAGTAACTGCACAATAAAACTATTTAACTGAAACTGTAATGATAAGAACAGCAAAGGGGAAGTACAGCCCTCAGAGTAAATGCCATTTACACACACTTTCTAGGTGAGGAAATTAGGGATCAGAGAGGTTAGGCAACTGGTCTGAGGTAGCATGCCTGGTGAGAGGCAGAGCCGGGCCCCAAATCTCATTAAACAGATTATGCCTAGAATAGCATCAGTGGTTCCGGATCATCTACAGAGAGCCCACCACCTCCCAGGGTTCCTCCTCTAGTCCAAGAGCCGCTGCTCAGAGCAAAGGTGGAACCAGAAGGCTGCCTGAGAGCAAAACAACTTAGCTGATCCTCCGTGCACCGTTGTGACCTGCAGCCCTTCCTAACCTGAAGCAGAAAGCTGGAGGGCTTGTCCCGGGGCTCACTCACCCCTGGGAAGGCATCAGGGGGAGGAACTCTATAGTTGATAAATGAGTTTAGGAAAAATAACTGCCCCGTTGTTGAAAACTAAGGGTAATGGGTGTCACCAGTAGGCTGCTTCCAAGGAACCCCAGGTGAGAAGATGCAGGTCGCCACAGGGCCTGGTGGGTCGGCGTGCCTGCCTGGCTCGGCCACTGGCCAGCTCTGTACAATGGGGAGAATAAGTGTACCTCCTTGGAAGGCCACTGTGAGGCTTGCAGCGAGATCAGACAAAGCGCTTTTTGGCACCAGGCAGAGCGGCTGTCCTTGTGCAGACACTGAGGGCAAAGCTTGTCCTGCCCACCGCAAGCAGATCTCGGTGATAAAACAGACCTCCCTGGAGGGTGAGGACCTGTATACAGCTCTTGGCTCTTGGTTTGCTTTATTTACTGTAACGTTCTTTTAACTTCACTTATTTACATGTCACCTTCATGATTTTTACCAACATAGCATCTACAGTATAAATTTTTTATTGTGGTAAATAAACATTAACACAAAACATCATTAGTGACATTTAGTACTGACTGTCATGATGCTGTGCAACCACCACCGTTATCTTGTTCCAGAACATTTTCATCAATCACTCCAAAAGGAAACCCTGTACTGACTTACTCCCCACTCCCCCCTCTTTTCAATCTAAGCAACCACTCATCTACTTTCGGTCTCTATGGCTTTGCCACTCTGGACATTTCATACACATGGAATCATACAAGACGGGGTCTTTTGTGCCTGGTTCTTTCCCTTAGCATAGCATTCTCAAGGGTCACCGTGTTGGAGCATGTATCAGTATTTCATTCCTTTTTATGGCTGAATAATATTCCATTGTATGCATATGCCATATTTTGCTCATCTATTCATCTGTTGGTGGACATCTAGGTTGTTTCCACCCTCTGGCTACTGTGACAGTGCTGCTATGAACGTTCACATAGAAGTTTTTATGTGAATACCTGTTTTCAATTCTTTTGGGTGTATACCCAGGAGTGGAATTGCTGGGTTACAATATATTTTTTAACCTAACAGTTTCTGAGTGAAATCATGAAGTTATTGTGCTAATCGCATTAAGAGAGATACTTAGCTATCAAAGAAAGAGAGGTAATCTACATGCCATCTAAAATCAGGAGGCCCAAAAGTAGTGCATGTCCACACTCTGGGGAGCTCAGAGCTCACGTATCCCCGCACTTACCGTGCATGAGGCTGCCAGCAGTGGGTGCTCTGGGGTGGGGTCCCGGGACCTGAGGCTAGGTTAGGTGCAGTGGTTACTGGATGGGTCAAAAGCACTGTTAGAGGGGGCTGGCCAGGGGTCAGAGCCAGAGAGGCAGCTTCGATCATCGGGCCTGAGGGGTAAGCCTCCAGCCCACGTAGTTGTGGGAACACGGGGCACCGAGGAGACAAGGAGGTGGCCTGGAGGGATGGGGTGGAGGGCCCAGGGCTTTGGCCCGCAACAAAGATGACTGCAGAGCCGAGGCCCCAGGAGGGGTCTGAGGCTAGTTGCAGGCTGTCCTGTCCTTCATTGCTCTTGAGGCCGACTCTCCAGGGGCCAGGAGGAGAGGGTGAGGCCACAGCACAGGAGCTGGCCTTCAAGCTTCCTTCAGACAGGCTCCATCCGGGAGTCCAGCCCCTACTTGGAGACCTCTGCTTTGCTAATTACGGGACGCCTAGAAAGAAGGGGTTGTTTATGATGGGGACTCTTTCATCTCTGACTTTAATTACACATCATGCACTGACGTTTTAACTCTGATGTCTTCTGGAATTCAAATGAGACATAAACATACTCCCAGAAGCACAGAGTCTACATTCATTACTGGGACCACCCTGACCAAATAAGAGGTGTCACCAAGTCTATTTATAGCTTAAACATCTTTCCACTGTTCTTCCCTTAAAATCTATTGAGGCAGTTCCCATAGAAACAAGGAAGAATGTCCAGCCCCAAACGGTCATTCATTCATTCATTCATTTGGGCTTCATGTCTAGGGGTAGACAGCAATCAAGTTGTGGCAGGAGAACGTGGAGAAAAAGTATAGGGGCTCTGAGCAGAGAAACGGAGTGGACAGAGAAATTTTAATTAATAAACAAAAGCGGCCATTTAAAATGCATTACATCATTAAATTTAAAATAAGACCAATGCGAAAGCTAGCAAGGCTGTGGTGAAACGGGAAAACCCATACATTGCTGGCAGCAGGGTAAGTTGGTACCACCTTTTTGGAAAGCATTAGGGATTCCAAAGCCAGAAAAATATTGATATCGATATCCTTTGACTAAGTAATCCCACTCTTAGGAACTTATTCTGAGGAAATAATTTTAAAAGAAGGGAAAACATTGTACACACAAAGGTATTCATTGCAGGGACATCTACGGTGGTTAAAAGCAAAACAAAACAACAAAAATTGGAAACATTCTAATGTCAAACAATAGGGAAATAGCTAAGAAAATTAAAATGAACTACATGACAAAAATACGGAAACATAAGTGCTGGAACTGGTGGGGTTTGAAGTACTTAAGAAAATTTACAGCAGTGTTGCAAGGCTGTCAGTGCATTTTTAAAAAGAATGTATAATTCATCTTTAAGTAAGATAACACTTTATTCTAATCATTGATATTTACTGTCAGGTTTAAGTTTCTCACCAAAGTAGCAATAAATATATATATTTGTTACGCATATATGTAAATATAAATAGTCAACAAGCCCCCCACCTTGGGGTTTCCTCCCCAAATACCAGGAAACTTCGTCTCCCTCTTCCTCCCAGTTATTTAATTGGTTAACCATCTCGTGGGGCACACGAAATGCCCGTGAGCCAGCAGTGACTCCGGGGTCTTATTTACAGCCAGGGGCACAGAGCTTGGAGCTCTCCCTGCGGACGGAGCCGCGCGGGCCTGCTGACCTCACTCGACCTGCCGGGACGGTTCCTGCTTCCCTCCAGCTGCTACCCGCACCCCACCCCCCCAACGCCGCCCCCGTCGCCCTGGGGTCTCTGCCCCACTGGCCTTCACCCACGCAGTTGGGTGGGACCACTCCGCCTGGGATCCCAGGCCCTCGGTGGCCTGGTCCATCTCACAGGCACTCGCAGTGGAGGGTGGCACTCGCCCATGAGCTTGCTGCACGGTCGTCAATCGGGCGCTCTATGCCTACTCTGGGCGCCCAAGACAGAGGCTTCCCACACACCTGCATGTCAGGCCGGTCTGTAAGGACAGTGGCCTCACTGGCCCCTGAGCCCCTCTTGGAGGCATCCCCTGCTCCTCAAGAGGTGACCAGGCCTCTGACACTCAGCCTTGGGCTTTTGCCACTGCTGGGCAGGAGAGCCACAGCCTTGGCTAGCCTGAAACCTGGCCTGCCACCCTGATTTACTTCCCAGCAGTGGGGAGAAGGCAGGTGAAAAGGCATGAGGCCTATGTTCTCCCAGAATGTTCCAGACAGAGCAACTAGCATTTTAGAGTGCTGCTCCCATTTTCACCAACAGACCTATGTGAATGCTGCTCCGATTTTCACAAACAGCTGTGAAAAACGCCAAGTACTGGAATGGGCTGTTGAATACATACCACAAAATGACAAATTCCTACCAAAGACACATTTACATATAAGGTAAAAACATGCAAAAAAATTTATGTTGTAATTTTCTATATTCAACATGTTTTAACTAAAGAATACATTAAAAAAAAAAAAAAGAAAGAAAGAAAGAAAAGAAAACTTTAAAAACCCATGTCAGCAAAAGGCTGGCAATTAGTCTTACTTGGGAAGAAATATCCTTTATTCTGAGATTATGGCCTGTTTGCATTGTTGGTATGAAAATGTTCTTCCTCGGGGAAACAATGATGATAGTTTATATTCTCTTTACTCGCCATTTAAAAATAAAGTAGGCAGCCTTGTGAGAGTCTCCAAACTTTCTTTTTGCCCATGAAATCCAAAGTCTGGGACCCACTAGCATGAGATCACACATGTCTCTCTGGCAGCAAGCAGACTGTTGGCTGGCACGGAGGGTGTCAGAGCTGGAAACCCCCAAGGGCGGCTTGTGAGTAAGGCAAATGAGATGGCCAGGCAGGGAGGCAGCTTTGTGTTGCTGCAGGCTGCAGGATCTCTAAGACTTAAAAAGTACTTGAAGTTTGAGTAAGTAGGAATTTCAGTTGGGGACAAAAATCTCAAGCTTGAGTTCTCCTCTTTCCTCTTTCTTCCGGTCAGAGCTTACGTCCTACTGTAGGGTGCAGCACCTGAACCCCAGTCTCACTTGGGGCCTCAGCCGCTGGCGCCCCTCCTTGGCCTGGCAGGTGCAGGCTGGCAAAGCCCCAGCTCTCACGCATCTCCGGAGCGGCTCCCAGCCGCTGCGCAGGCTGCCCAGTGCTATGGGGGGGCAACCACCCAGCCCCGCGGAACGGCCATCCCTCCCGGTGCCCAGCTTCCAACCTCAGAGCGGCCCAGAGCCCACTCCTCAGTCCCTCCCCGCCTTGGTGCCTCTCTTATTCCCTTTGGTGGCTGGTTTTCCCCAAAGGCTGCCTACCCCCCACACCCCGGCTGTCCCTCCCTGGGGGCAGCCTGTCGTCTCCTAAGTGAACGACTGGGCTTCCTGCTCTGCACTCATCTGCCTGCACCCATTCTCCACCCTCCCTCGCCTCCCTCCACCTCCGCCAGCATGGACTCCCAGGCTGACCCCATGCTCATTCGGGTATCTTTAATGTCTCTCTATCTACACTACCTTTTTTTGTTTTTTTAAGGTTTAAAAGAACATTTCTTTTCTGATTAAGGGGAATTGATGTTCATCCTAGAAAACAGAAAAGCATGATGAGAAAAATAACTGCCTGTAATCCCACGGTTGTGAAATGAGCACTCACGGGATCTAGGTGTGCCCCTCACATAAACACACTCCTCCGTACCAGCCGACCGCAGGCCACTGCGTGGTTCTGGTGGACAGTTCCATGGGTGGAAGGCCCCAGGGGACTCCTTCTTCAGTGGAAATGGAAAGGTCCCAACCCCGGAGGCACTGGCGCATTGTCTTAAGTACTGGACACCCTAGATGCCTTCTGAGAAGGCCCCAGGAGGTGGACAGGGGCTGCCGCGGGCCCTGCTGCCAGCCCAGGGTATGTCCTGTCCAGGTCCGTCTTGACCGCACATAATCAGAGCTATCGCTTTACGCAGGTGCCGGGCCGGCTCCAGGGTCTGGGTGTGGACAGGCGCACATCTGACCCCATCAGTCAGGCCCTCTCCTGCCTCACCATCTTCTCTGGTGCCCCAAAGCCAACTCTCAAAGTGGAAGGGAAAGGAAGACGATGGACCTCCTGGGGCGGAGAAGAGGGGCTGCAGTAACGAGAGAGCCCCAGCTCCCTCCCTCCTCCCTCCTCCAGGCTTGTTGCCGTGACAATGGCCACAACAATCATCATCGTAACAGCCTAAAAGCTGACCCGTGTTCAGAGGTCACCACGTGCGGAGCATCAAGACCAGCAATCAACATGTGTCATCCGTGTTCCCCAGCGTGCGGACACACCCCACTGAGAGGATCATTGGTCCAGGGATGGACATTTGTATCTATTTTAACATGTTTAGAAAAACGACAGCACAGCAAACCCTCAAAATCACAGATAAGAATAAAATAGATTTAAAGAGAAAAACTGAGCCAGAACATTAGTAGGATTAGTGAAGATGACGTCATAAATGCCCAAAGTTTGGGGAAACACTGCATTGTCTTAGGATCCTCACAGCAGCTGTTCCATGAATGGCAAGGCGCAGGGAGGTTCCTGGCACCCGGGGAGTGGCGACTGGGGTTAGGGCCTGAGCCCCGTAGCCTGGGCCTCTATCGCCCTGGTCTCCGTTGAGGACACCTCTGCTTTTCCTCCCCTCCACCCTCGC
This sequence comes from Platanista minor, assembly GCA_004363435.1. Lineage (NCBI taxonomy): Eukaryota > Metazoa > Chordata > Mammalia > Artiodactyla > Platanistidae > Platanista > Platanista minor. The sequence continues at coordinate 7,796 of RJWK010032633.1, read as the reverse complement.
TCTGCTGACCCACCACCGGCTACTCACACGTGGCCCAGTGCAGATCCTCTGAGCTCTGGTCCCGGCTGGGTCACACCACCGGCTGCTCGCCGTCCATCTCCCCACAGGTCTATTACCGGTCCCGTCCACCAGGGCCTCTGTGGCCGGCACAGCCAGGCACACATCGGGCTGGGTTTGGGAGTGTTTGTGCAGCACTGAGTAGGGTGCCTCTTCCCGAGAAGGAGAAGACTGGGTGGTGGTATGGCTGGGTGAAGTCTGCCACAGCCCTGGCAGGCAGGCACAACTTCCTAGTCAGAGTGCCCCAGCAATGGCAGGTCTGGAAAGTTCTCCCAGCCCCAGGCTGCACCAGCAGCCTCCTGGAGTCGGGGGCACGGGGTGGCTTGGGGACTCTTGCCTCGCCAGGCCTGCTGTGTGTCAGCACAGGGCAGCGTGACCCACCTTGTGGCCAGACCTTCCTCTAAGGCAGGGTGAGCCCAGACAAGGCACTGCTGGCCCTGAGGCCTGGACTCATCTCCCTGGAAGGATCGTCTTCTACCCCTTGTGAAGACTGACAGTTGCGGTGCAGGGAAAGGCACAGGAGCAGATAACAGGGAGAGACAGAGCAATCCTGTGGGACCCAAGCTCGGGCTCCTCAGCCCTGCCAGGACCAGAACAGGACACAGAGAATTCTGATTAGGTTTGAGCTACAACTTACGGCCACGAAAGTGCTGCCTACCCACCAGTAACTGTGATCCTAGTGCACTAATAGTAAACTAGTAAGTCCCACAGGCTGAGGGCCCCGTGGATGTCCGGCACTGGGCTTCACCGAGGGGGCTACCAGCATTATGCCCACTTTACAGTCATGGACACTGAGACACGGAGGTGCCCGAGGTCACACAGCTAGGGAAGGACCCAGACTCTGTCCTTCAGTGGCCAACCTCCACGGGACACGCCGCTCTGTGGGCTGACAGCTGGCATGAAGGGTTCTATTTTCCAGGGCCTCCTGGACAACCTGAGGATGGTGGCAACTTGTGAGCTTGTCCAACACCTACTCCCCGGGGGGAGCCTGCACGCAGGATGGTTCTGGCTTCTGCTTCTTGCACTGGCCTGGGGTTGCTGGTGTCTGTCCACCTTCTCTCCTCGGGGCTCCCGGCTCCCGGGACGTGCTCCTTGTTCTCGCCGGCAGCTTGATGGCTGGTACTGCGCCATGAGTACTGGACCAGCTGAGTCAGCCTCGGGTCCTGAGCTCCTGTTTCAGCTCTGGCCCTTACAAGCAACACAGCCGTGGACGAATCCCCATCCTTCCCTGCAGCCCCATAACCTCATCTGTAAACGACGGGGTTGGAACTTCTGGCTCTGACAGTCAGGAACGCTTTGATTCTAGAGACCAGTGTGCTATACACCGTGTCATTAAGTATAAGGCTGTGGACATGAGCACGTGCTGTCCCCAACACCTGGACACGGCCCACTCACTCTGCAGCTTGAGGCTCAGGCCGCACTACCTGCAGAGCCCCCCTGCCCACCTTGGGCCTCGCCTCTGTAACAATCAGTCGCTTTGTAATTAAAGGAGGCTGATCCCCATGATATTAGAGGCTTCCGTTCTCCGAGGGCTGCTGCCAGCTCCACATCACTCCTCCCTGAACCCTCAGGCAGGCCCGTTTACAGAAGAGGGACCTGGGCTCAGAGAACTTGAACAACCTGTCTGAGATCACCTTGACTGCGAGGGACAGAGCAGGGTCCAAAGCCTCGTCTGCCCGACCTGTTGATTACCTGACGCCTGCGCCCCCAGGGGCCCTCTGAGCACCGAGGGCCAGGGGCCACATCTGCCCTACCCAGAGCTGCCTCCCCAGCACTACCGCAGTATCTCCTCCACCACAGGCTCTTAGTAAATAGCTCTTAAATCAAAGAAGCGGCAGGGGCGGTGTGTGTGTGGAGGGAAGACGTGTAAATCAGAACCCTTTTAGTTGCAAGTGACAGAAACTCATCCGAACAGCTTCAAAATGGGGAAGGACTTTAAGAATCCCTGAACGGCTCACAGGACCAGGGGCTGCACCTCAGAATCCGGACAGCCCCAGGGAGGCTGGCACGGGGGACTTGAGCTGGCGCTTGCTGCCTGCGCAACCTACTCTCCCCACCTTGTACTGCTGCCCCTCTTGGGGCGCAGCTGCATGCCTCATTTACTCAGACTCTCCATGTGGCAGAGGTCAGGCCACTGGCAGCCGTGGTGTCGGGATATGACAGCGCTGCAACCAAGGCAGACAGATTCCCCCTCTCCCTGACCTCAGAAAAACAAAACAAAACAAACAGGCAAAACTCTAACTGACCTAGTGTGAGCCCCACGACGGGCTGGGGGCTCATGTGCTGTGATGGGGCCAGATTCAGGTGTGGTCCTCTGCAGTCAGGTGGCGGGTGAGAAGGAGACCTGTGAAAGCCCGGCACAGAGTGGCGGAGAGGGCGGAGCTCCGTAACGCTCAGGAGACTCTCCCCTCCTGCTTGCTTCTCTCTCCTCCCACTTCACTCCATCACCTCCGCTGCCGTGGCTCCCCTGGCTGGCAGCCCCAGTGGGCCTCATCCATGTAAACGCCCCACTCTGGGCTGCCGCCAACCACACCTCTCCCACCCAGTGAGCTGAGGCTCCTTGGGCAGTCCTGGGCCTTCTGGGCATCTGTGGGAAGTTCAGGTGGCCAGACTGGTGACACCCAACCTGGGGTCATTGGATGACTGAGGTCATTACTAGTTTACTGCAGAACTGGAGTCTACTGGGGGCACAGACATGAAATGCTTTATTCTCTTCAACGCCACTCCCCAGCTGTGCTGTGTTGACTCCCCTTTCCAATTTTGGGCAGGTGGTCCCTCGGTGAAATCTGGGCCAGATTCTGTAACTTTGCAGTCACTTTCCGTTATTAGCATAGTAGCATTTCAAGATTTAAGACTCGGTTCTGTTTATCTGAAGACTTGATTCAAACTCCATTCAAAGCTCATCTGTGTTCTCCCTTCCCCCCCTCCCCTCTCCCTGGGGGTTTGGAGGAGGTGGGATGGAGGGTGCTCTGCTCTTTACCAAGGCCATTTTCTCTGTTTGAATCTCCTTCCCTAATGCCTTTCAGACTCCAGCAGACCTTACTGGGCCCACTCTCTCCGGGAGGCGGGGTGGGGAGTGAGATCCGCTCACACAGGGGTCACCTGGCACTGGTGGGAGAACCTGGTCTGGTTCCCTCTGATGCAGGTGGTGATCTGGGTCTCCTAGGGATGTGTTCAGCTGTGGCCTGGCCCCTCCATGGCTGAAGGGCAGCCAGGCATCCTCTCCCTGCCGTGAGGGGCACATGTCCTGACCCTTCTCTAGGCTGAGTGTCCCCCACGGCTTGGTGCGGTGGCCACCTGGGCAGCCACAGCTCCTGCCCCATTGCCAGCTTCTGCTCCCTTCACATGGAGACACAGTAACATCTGGGGTAGCTGCTGGCATCCTGTGAGGGCCACCACGAACGGGAATGGGAGGTGAACCCATCTCTTCCCAGACACCCGTGTTCTTTAAGCCTGGTGAGCCCACAGATGCCCTCCTTCAGAAATCCCTATACCAGAAATAGGCACCAGTTTCCATGTGCAGTGGGACCTGAACTTCAGGGGCTACGTGTCAATCACCCTCTCCCTCTTCTTCCCCAGAGAGGGAGGCGGAGTTGAAAAGGATGCAGCCCCTGTTCTCAGCTGCCCCAGGTGCTCCCGCGCTCCACGGTGGGCCGAGGGTCCTGAAGTCCCTCATCACGTGCCCAGTCCCTCTCTTGTAGAAGCCACCCCAACCTTCGCAAAGGACTCTCCCAGAGACTCCCCGCTTGGGGAGGAGAAGCACCCGTCTCATCTCAAACTACCCTTGTTGTGAGTCCAGGACCCTCTCTCCTGTATGAGGCCTCCCAGATTCACAGGGGTGGGTGTGGGGAAGGGGCTGAGACGGGAGATGGGGCCGGAAACCATCACCTCAGTTCCGTTCGACGAACATTATACAGTTACTCTCGGCTGGTTGGAAGCTCTGGTTAGCTACAAGCTTGTTAACAAGAAGGGGGTGAGGCATTTCTTTTCACCTAACACCAGCAGCATGTTTCACAGAGACAGTTTCTATTGCAACAGTAAAGAAACAGGGCTCTGCATCAGGTCTGGGGGCAAGACCTCACTCCTGGTGACCCTGGGCAAGACCTTTGGCTCTCTGAGGCTCGGTTTCCTCATCTACATGATGTAGATCAGGATAGAGCTTCACACTGTACCTGAACTTCACAGTACACATGGCAGCTATGATTATTTATAGGAGTTTTCAAAACCCAGAGTTAAGAAGAGACACGAAAGGGGTCCTGGGTGGAGAAGGGATCACAGACTTGGTGTCCTCAGGCTGCGCCAGTTCTGGCAGAGGAGCCTAGCCCAGTGCCAGGTACTGTAACACATATTTCCTTGAATGGGAGGTGTTCCCTTAATTCCAGAAGACTGTTCATCTGCTACTTATTAATGAGGTGTTCTGAACACAGATTTAAACTGCATTTGGTCCAGCAACCAAAAGAGATTGTGGGTCGTAAAAAATAAAAGAAAAAAGGAGAGACCCCTGTGTGTGTGGAGGGTCGGTGGCCCTCCCATCCGGGAGGGGCAGGAGCCGGCAGCTGTCTCCCAGAGCGCCTGCTGGAGCTGGATGGCAGCTGTGAATACTTTCTTTCTTAAGTGAAGCTCTTCTCTGTGTGTGCTGAATTGCAGCATTCACGGGGCGGAGAGTGGGGACAAGAGCATTTACTAAGCAGGTACCAGGCATCCGTGGGTCCAGCCTGGGGGGCAGGGGCCGGAGACCTGGCTGGGCCAAGGCTCTAGCCGGAAAGGAAGCTGAAACCCACTCCTCAGGCCATCCCTCCGACCCCCATGGTAGGTGCTGGTGTGGGGGTGAGGGACCGGATGAACACTGTGACCACAGACCTCGGCAGGGGAGAGAAAAGGCCCAAAATAGGTTTAGCGTCTGGGGCGTCAGCTGGGATTCGCCCCTGCCAGCAAGTCAGGGCTCAAGCATTCTGTTTACCAAATGCTCTGCACACATAGAAACCGGGACGGTCTGGGTTCCATGTTACAGGGGATGGGGGACGGGTGGAGGGCACCCCGGGATGGGTTTCGAGGTGTTGAAAGCTTCTCTGACAATGCCAGGGAGGAGGGCCAGGTCTGGGGGTGCCCATAATGAGCCTGGCAGAGGAAGAAAGGCAATGGCAGGCCTGTGGGCGGGTGGGGGCTCGTCCCTGCCGGGCGCACCCCACCCCAAGCAGCTCCAGCCTGGCAGGTAGCGGGAAGGGAGTGACGTCTGCAGACAAAGGCAGCCCTGCGGAGGGGAACGCCACCACAGCATGCTCTGGAGCCCGTGAGAGTAATCAGAACCAGCTGAGGATGGAGCTGCGCTTCCAAGGACTGCCAGGAAGAGGGATTTCCAGCAGCAGAAGCCTGGGGATGTTTCTCTACCCAGGAGCACTCCCCTGCCCCGCTGCTTCTCTCTCCCAGGCCGAGGGTGGGTGGGCATCGGGGAGAAGGGCAGCCCCCTGGGGTGCACTGTGCCTCCTCCCTCTTGTCCTCCTCATGCGGCCTGGGTGCCCGTGCTCTGCAGATGTGGAAGTACTTTACGTGGACACGTCCTAACTGGTAACAAGAACTCTGCGAGCTTGGTGCCTCTGAATGCCCGCTTTGCAGATGAAGACACTGAAGCACTGAGAGGTGACATGAATTGTTCAAGGCTACGCAGCTAGTAAGTGGAGGCAAGTTTGGTTTTAAAGTCCACACTCCATACCAGTATACTGGCCTGCCTGGCAGGAAGATGATGATGATGATGATGAAAAAATAAAGTACCTATTACATGGCAGGCACTTTGGATACCTTATGTCATTTCATTCTCATGACAACCCTATGAAACATAAGTATTATTTTTATTATCCCCAATTTACAGGGGGGGAAATGAAGGCACAAAAGATCAGTTACTTGCCCAAGGCCAATCAGCCAGGAAGGGCAGGCCTTGGGCTCAAACCCAGTCCCTCCGACTCCAGCACCCATGACTGTACCACCAAGCCCCTCACTTATCCACCCAACAGCAATGACAACTGAGCACCCAATGCTGTGTGCCAGGCACTGTGCTGAGCACTGGGGACCCGGGCGTGACGAGGTGACCGCTTCACCCGTACAGCCTGCTGTGGGAGGGGAGAACACCAGTCATACCAGTATATAAATAAACCTAAAATTCCAAGTGTGAAGGAAAGTGTATCTGGCCTGAGCAATGCTTCAGAAGGTTTTTTTTTTTTTTTTTGAGGGGGGAGCGGTGTTTGAAAATTTGTAAAAGTCACTTCTGCAAGATGATTTATTATCTTTTTCATGTGGCTTTTACTTCCTATTCTGTGCCAGGAAAGCAGTTGGAAGTCAGGGACATGTTAATAAAATTGGTCGAACGAAGCTTGTTTCACAGTCCAGACATCACCTGCTGCTTAAACACCACATTTTCCCAGGTCAGTGACACCTGGCCATTTTGGTGAAGGAGCAGCAAAGGGAGAGACTAAAAGCCTCAAGCCAGCTCCCAGGAAATGGCTGCGGAAAGCCAAACCACACTTTCCCGGAGTGATACATAACCGACACCTGCACGTGTAAAACAGCCGTCGGAAGTAGGGATGGTCACGGCTGGGCCACCCGGCCTCACATTCTTGGCAAACTCATCTATCCTGAGCAGTGGTTCCCACAGCGCCGTCCTCATGGGAACTTTTTAGAAATGCAAATTCTCAGGCCCCACCCCAGGTCTACAGAATCAGAAACTGGGTTGGCAAACTGTGTGTCAACAAGTTCTCAGGTGATTCCAAAGTTGCTAAACCTTGAGAACCTCTGATCTAGGATGGGCTGGAGTGATGAGCATTAAGGGACCCAGCGCTGATTGAGTGCTTACTATGTGTCAAGCACACAACATCTCAACCTTCATAGTAATTCTGGGAACAAACAGCATTATCCTACAAGCGAAGAAATGAGAGCTTCCCTAACTTGCCCATCCTCAAGCTGCTGGGAAGCTGAGAGCTTAAAGCCTGTTAATGCCTGTGGACTTTGGATGCAGACAGGCCCAGCCAGTCCAAATCCTGCCTTTGCCACTTACTGGCTGTGTGGCAGTGGGTCAACTCCCTAACCTCTCTGTGCCTGAGCTACCTCATCACTTAAAATGGAAGAGAGTAAAGAGAACCTCTCCTGGAAGTTTCTGTTTTTTAGGATTCAGTGAAATAATCCACTTAAAAGGCCTCCCACCATGCCAGGCACACAGTAAGTGTGCAGTAGACGGCAGATATCTTGTAAGAGCACAGACCTTGTTAAGTCCCGAAGGCCTCTGAGCCCCCGAAATTGATGTGACCAAGTGCAGGCATTGACTCTCACGTACTTCACTCGCAGGAGAGCTCTTCAGACTAGTGTAGTGCCCAGCTACCCTTATTTAGAAATAATTCTATCAGATTTCTGGGACCTTGGCTGGTGAGAAGCAACAAAACAGGAGAGGGATGGGAGGCCGGGAAGGGAAGGTGATTGCTGCCTTGGAAAGAAGAGCTAGAAAAGTAACAACAAACACAGCTGCCTGGAGCTTACAGGCAGTTAAGTTAGTCTATTCAAGACGACTGAGTCACCAAGGAGACTGTGATTAGCCAAGATTTTCAGAGGCTAGTGTGCTCTGTGTGTGTGTGTGTGCTCTGTATGTGTGCTCTGTGTGTGTGCTGTGTGTCTGTGTGCGCTCAATAAGTGTGTGTGTGTGTGCTCTGTGTGTGTGTGCTCTGTGTGTGTGCTCTGTGTGTGTGCTGTCTGTGTGT
>RJWK010032632.1:0-12500 GCA_004363435.1 Platanista minor | reverse complement strand
ACTCTCAACCACTGCGCCACCAGGGAAGCCCTGATGATGATTTTTTAGATACAACACCAGAAGCAGATTCGGGAAAGAAAAAATTGATAAGTTGGGCTTTATGAAAGTTGAAAATTTCTGCTCTGAGAAAGACACTGTTAAAAAAATGAAAAGGCAAGCCACAGACTGGGGAAAATATTTGTTGGCAAAGATGTGGAGAAATTGGAACCTGCATACATTGCTGCAAGTGGGAATGTTAAACGGTGCAGCTGCTATGGAAAACAGTTTGGTGGTTTCTCAAAAAGCTAAACATATGACCCAGCAATTTCAGTCCGAGGTATCTTTCTAAAGAAATCTAAAGTAAGGTCTTGAACAGATACTTATATGCCAGTGTTTACTGCAGTATTATTTACAATTGCCAAAATGTGGAAACAACCCAACAAGTATCCATCAGCCAATGAATGGACAAACAAAATGTGAAATATCCATACAATGAAGTATTATTCAACCATAAAAAGGAATGAAGTTCTGACATGTGCTACAACATGGATGAACCTTGAGGACATTATGTTAAGTGAAACAAACCATACCCAAAGGACAAATATTGTAAGTTTCTATTTGTAAGAAATGTCTAGAATAGGCAAATTCGTAGAGATAGAAAGTAGATTAGAGGTTACCAGGGGCTGTGGGAAGTAGAAATCGGAAGTCACTGCTTAATGTTTATAGTTTCTGTTTGGAGTGATGAAAACGTTTTGGAGATAGTGTTGTGATGGTGGTACCACATTGTGAATTGTATTTTGTGCTACTAAGTTGTATACTTAAAAATGGTTAAAGTGGGGCTTCCCTGGTGGCGCAGTGGTTGAGAGTCCGCCTGCCAGGGCAGGGGTGAGCCATGGCTGCTGAGCCTGCGCGTCCGGAGCCTGTGCTCCGCAATGGGAGAGGCCACAACAGTGACAGGCCCGCGTACCGCAAAAAAAAAAAAAAAAAAAAAAAAAGTTTAAAGTGGTGAATTTTATATTATATTATACATATATATTTTACCACAAATTAAAAAACTAATAATGTAATGTGAATGTGAAACATTTTATATGGGTTAATTGTATGGCATGTGAACTATTTCTCAATAAGCCTGTTAAAATATGCAATGATATAATTATAGCACAATTTACTTATCTGTTCTGCTGCCGAATATTGATTATTTCCAGTTTTTGTTGTTCTGAATGATGCTGCTATGGACGTTTTCACAACATGTCTCCTGGTGTATAGGTATGAGATTTTCAACAGGGGATATACAGTGTCTAGTATTGGAATTTCTGGTTCGTAGGGAATGCGCATGTACAGTTTTGCAAGATAGTGGCAGAGTGTTTTTCAAAGTGGCTGTACCCAATTGTACTTCTCCCAGCATTGCATAAAATTCCTATCTTCACTGGTAAATGGTCTTGCCAAACTTAGATTTTGCCCATCTGGTGAGTGTAAAAGGGTTACTCTTTGTGGTCTTAATGTGAATTTTTCTGATTTTAATGAGATTGAGTATCTTTTCACATGTTTATTCACAATTAGGATTTTTTCTTCTATAAAATTCTAGTTATCCCATTGGATTATGTCTTTTTCTTATTGTTATGTAGGAATTAACTCTTTAAATATTCTAGATACTAATCTTTGGTTGATTGCATATGTTACAATTAGACATTCCTTGCTACCAGAATTTATGAAGTTTCTGAATTCAGATAACCTGAGTTCAAATAATGAAGAATACCTAGTTTTCAGAATCTATTTCATTCTTGATTTTCATATAAAAGTTAGCTAGAATTTGGATAATGAGATAATTCAACATTTTATTCAAATATTTTTGGCTCCTAGGACACCTGTTTCTTCTCTTAGTTTCTAATTTGTCTTTTTATTTTCTTTAAGATATCTTTTTTGTTAGAAGTTCTCAATTTTAACGTTGTCATGCTTATCAATCTTTTATGAATAGAGCTTCTGGACGCGCAGGCTCAGCGGCCATGGCTCACAGGCCCAGCTGCTCCTCGACATGTGGGATCTTCCCGGACCGGGGCATGAACCCAAGTCCCCTGCATTGGCAGGCAGACTCTCAACTACTGTGCCACCAGGGAAGCCCATGAGTAGAGTTCTTTTTCATCCTACTAAAGAAATCTTTTCTTGTCCTGAGATCATAAAGATATTTTTTTTCTATATTCTTCTAAAAGTTTTATCTTTCACATTTAAGTCTGTAATTCACCTGAACTTAAATTTTGTGTGTGGTAGGAAGTAGAGATTCTACCATGTAGATAACTAATTGTCCTGACATCATGTGTTCTATAGACCATTTCCCAGTGACCTACAATGCTACATTTGTCATAGATGAAGTTCTCATACATTTGTGATTGTGTTTCTGGGTGCACTACTCTTATCCATTGGTTTCCCAGCATCAATATTACCCTGGCTTAACTATTATAGCCTCATAATAATTCTTGATATCTGGTAGGGCAGTTTCCCTTTCCTTATTCTTCAAAAATATCTTGGCTGTCTGTGGGTCTTTGCTTTTCCATATCAACTTTAGAATTAGCTTGTCATGTTTCTTGCAAACCCATTGCTGTTGCGTAGAATAGATGATCAATTTGTAGAGTACTGACATTTTGTATGATATTGAGTCTTCCTGTCCATGAACATGGTGTAGTTTTTCCATTTATTTAAGTCTTCTTTTATGTATTTTCATATATTAAAATTTTTTTCTCTGTAAATGTCTTGCCCATCCTTTATTAGATTCATTCCTTTGTTCTATCTATTCTGTCATTTAATCTATTAATGTCTTAATATTAAGGCACCCTTGAATTTCTGGGATAAAGTCATCTTGTTTATGATGGATTATCTTTTGTATGCACTGCTAGATTTGGCTTAATAATATTTTAAGATTCTTATACCCATCTTTATGAGCGTGATACCTTCCTCAACTGGTTTTGGTCATGGTTGTACCATGATAGATATGGGATTGGGTGTATGGTTATATTATGAACTAAGTTGAAGATTGTTCCTGCTACTTCTTTTCTCTGAAAGAGTTCACATAAAATTGGATTGATCTGTTCTTTGAAAGGTTGGTAGAATCTTCCAATAAGATCTTCTGATGCTGACTTTTTTTGGTAACAAGATTTTTAACTCTAGTACTGATTCAGTTTCTTTAATGGTTATAGAACCATTCAGACTTTCTATTTTGTCATGTATTAGTTTAGGCAAGTTGTTTATGGTTCTAGCTTACAAATCCATCTTGTTTTGATACATAAGGCTGTCCCTTTCTTATTGCCAACTCAATTATGAATTTCATTAAAAAATTAAATTATAAATACTTATATTAGGAGGACTTTGTTAGTTTAGACTTCCAGCTTGCCAGACCAGAACCAGATATGAATTTCTTCAACTTTACTAGATATTGTCCCACAGCTCTTCAAAGTGTTTGCACCTATTTATACTGCCACCCACACTGAGAATTTCTGTTGTTCAACAGGAATCTTACCAATACTTAGAATTGTCCAGTTCTTTAATTTTTGCTAGTCTCATGCCTATGAAATTGTAGTTTTAAATGGAATTTCTCTGCTTTTTGGTAAGGTTGTGCATCTTTCCATTGGCCATTTAAGTTTTATCTTCTGTAAATTGTTCATATCTTTTGACCATTTTTCTAGTGGGTGTTTTTCTTCTAATAACTTATAGGCATTTTAACATACTCTGGATAGTAATACTTTGTCAGTTATAGGTATTCAAATATATTTTCCCATTTTACACCTTGTCTATTGAAATTTTTCAGGTGCCTTTTCAGGACAGAGGTTTTTATGTTTATATATAGAATTTGCCAGTTTTTTTCTTTGTAGTTTGTATTTTTGGTATCTTGCTTAAGAAATTCTTTGCTATCCTAAGGTTATAAAGGTATTCTAAAAGTGTTAAAGTTTGCTTTTCCCAATTGTATATTTAATCAATCTATAATTGATTTTGGCATATGGTATAAGGTAGAGATCTACAATTTTTTCCCACGTGGATGGCTAATTGTGGCAGCAGCATTTATTGTCATAGATTCATTTCTCTGATACGTGTGGGTCTGCTTCTGGGCTTTCTTTGTTGTCCCCTTCTTACATTTATTTGTCTTTCCCAGCATCACTACTGTAATAGTTTAGTTCTCATCACTTTTTTTTGTAAATCTTGATGATTGTAAAGTTAAGTCTCCCTTCCTCATTCTTCTTCAGGAATGTCTTGGCTCTTCTTAGCCTTTATCCGTCCATATGAATTTTAAGATAAGCCTGTCATGTCCTTTGAAGAATCCTATAGGGATTTTGGTTGGAATTTCAATGAATTTATATATGAGTTTGGGAAGGAAATGAAAATTTTGCATGTCCCCATTTATAAACATGGTATATCTCTGGTTTTGTTTAAATCTTCTTTTATGTCCTTTAATAGAATGTAATAATTTTTCCATATAAAGCATGGTTCTCTTTTGTTAAGTTTATTCCTAGATTTTTTTTTTTTGTATCAAAAGGTTGTCTTTTCCACAAAATATTTTCTGATTGATTGATGCAATTGATATTTGCATAATGTGTCTTATAGTCTTATGTCTTATAGTTTGAACAGTTCCAATGTAGACATTATCTGTAAACATTTTAGTATTGTTTATTATTGGTAAATAACAGTTTATTTCTTTTCAATCTTCATTTCCCTTTCTCCTTCTTTTTCTTATTGCATTGGCTAGGACCTCCAGAACAAAATTAAACAGGAGTAGTAACAGAAGACTTCCTGTTCTTCCTGTTTCTCAGGAACACTAGATATTTGACACAGCTCAAATCTATCTGGGAAAAAACAACTCACAAAGAACCCTAACCATGCAACATCAAATAAGTACTTATTTAAGCCGATTAATTTCTGAGAGCTAGAGGAAATGCTAGTGAAGATCACAAAAAGGAATCATGGAGAAAATTCTGAGAACTGTGTTGAATTTATTTCAGTGCATTTTAGAACTGTTCTGGAGGTGTTTTCTGACCCAGGATTTCTTATGGCTGGAGAAATTGAAAATAACTAGGGACAGCTTAGAAATTAGCTCTGATAAGAGAGAAGTGGGATGGCTTTTGAATCTCCATACATTTCTGGTGATAACTTTTCCCTTGCATTTTTACAGAGGACTTGGTCTTTTTGTAAAGGAATTAAGTGATCATCACCTAGCCTTTTTCCTTCCTGGCTCATTTTCTGCCTCCTTATGTATACTGTTCTGCCTTTTGGGAATCTCTGATTCCCAAAGCTATCTTCCTGGTTCCTTATTTAGGCCTGTCTTTCCCCACTTTAATTCAGCATTTCCCAAATTGTAAAAATTCTGAGAAAAAAAGGGTTTCCATGGTCAAATGAGTTTGGGAAATATGGTGTCAAGCAAAATCCAATACCTTATTTTACTACAGGACTTCTAGAGCCTTCAGTATCCTAATGCGCACTGTGAATTTCCAAAAGGGAAGCATATATCGCAGTGTTTCTCCAATTAATTGATCATGGAACCCTTTTCAAACAACACCTAATAATACCTCATAGAACCCAGTTCATTAATTTTCAAATAAAAACTTCCAGTTCTTCAGAAAACTTTTCTTTACTGGAAGACATGTTATATGCTATCTCTCTACTAGACTGTTGACTCTGAGGGCGATTTCTCCTGTTTTCTTGAAGTATTACCTGATCTCATTTATATATTGAAACTCTGGGGTTCTGCCTCTTTCTTAGGTCCTGGGATAGGCACACTGGACACCACCCAAGAGTTCATCTATGGCAGACTCTTGCTAAATTACCTAATTTAGCTTTCAGGATCTTTTTACTACACCTCAATTCAACCACTTTTGATGCTTTATTCAAGGCACTGAGCTAGGTAGGCACTGCTGGAGCTGAAAAGGATGAGCAAGATCTAGTTATACCTCCCAGGAGTATGTATAGAGGAGATAAGACAAGTACATGACAAAAAACACGAGTTAAATGCTAAACAAGAGATACAAACCACCTTGATATTCAATGGAGAGACAATAACAATTGGGCAGTTGGGGGAGGGGCACAGGTGGGAAGAATCAGGAAAGATCTCATTTTGGGATGTATCATTTGGGATGGACCTTAATATTTTCTTAAATGTAGGCAGAGAGTATTGGAAGAGTGGGGTTACAGGTGGAGGGTATATAGCATATGCAAGGCACGAGGGTAAGAAGTTCAAGTGGCAGGAGTATATGGAGTTTGCAGGATGAGTTGTAGACGGGGTACGGCCAGAGCATGAATAATAAAAATGGAAATAAGCGTTGAATGCCAGTGTGAGTTAATACTGCTGTCCACAGGGAGCCACTGAAGAATTTTTGAGCGGGAGGGTGATTCGGGGTCCACGTGTTCCTCCCCCACTCTCGTCCTGTCTCCTAAACTCTAGTTCCTTTGCCTCTGTCCAGCACAGCAACATATCAAAACTTCAGCCAATGACTCAAACCTCCAGTCTCCTAACCTGCCTGTAGGGTACTTCCTCCTGGAGAGCTGTCCAGAGTACAACAGAATCCTGAGCGCTAGATTCTAGTAAACGTGCATCCACTCTGTGTAGAATATGATCGGAAGCCAGAAAGTTGAGGAGAGGGTGTTCAGATAAAGACTACAGATAAGAGGTCATTGATGGCGTTAATGACAAAACTTTGGGGAGTCATGATTTCAGGGTATCAAAGAGGAAACTGATATGAAAAAATTGGGTGCAGATAGTAAATTCTAAGCAGTGAGCCAGGAGAATGAACGGTAGCTAGGCAGACTTTCAAGGCAGCAGAGGACTAAAATTGGCACTGGTGTGCAATGAAGAGTAAAAGCAAAGCAACTGGAGGGTTAGTTTGAGGTCAGCCACCCGGCCTTAGAAGCACTATCCCCCCTGGAGTGTTGAGTACACTGGACCCTCCAGGCTGTTGAGATGGGCCTGGAGAAACTGTGTGTGTTTAATGGTCTTAATGTTTTCTGTGAGGTCCTGGGGTAATCGGGTGGGAGCGGGAAGTATACCCTTGGCTGGGGGAGCTTGAAGGTTTGAGAAAGCTGGCGCCTGCTGGGGAATCAATAAAGGAGGCAGAGCAAAGCTTTGGTGTTTTGCTGTGGACAGGGTAGGGCTCTAACCAGGCTGTGTCGGCCCGGCGCGGGGTTCCCTCCGGGGCCGAGGACGCCTAGGGATGGGCCTCCGTAGCTCCACGGCGAGGGGCCGTAGCGCGCCCCGCTCCTCGCACCGCAGGGCCAGCTGGGTCCCGGCGCGCAGGGTGGAGCCGGGCCGTCGGCTGGGCAGCAGCCGGAGCTCGTTTCGCTCTCCTCCCTTCAGGTGCGCTGGGGAAGGCGGGACGCGTAGGAGCAGGTACCCGCCATGGCCGGTCCGCAGCTTTCCGCCGCGGCCTCCAGCCCGCCGTCCCCGCGGAACGGCCTTCCGCAGCCCCTGTGAGGAGGAAGAGGAGGCGGCGGCGGACTAGGCGCCGCCCTCTTGGCGAGCTTCCCGACCCGGCGGCCTCCGCAGGACCCATGGCTGATTCCTCGCCCGAGCGGTCCCTGCGGGCAGCCGGACCCCGCGCGCCCCGGCCCTCGGCCCCCTCGCCGCCGCCACCTTCGCGCTCGCTCTCCGAGGCCGAGGAGGCCGAGCTGTCGCTGAGCCTGGCGCGCACCAAGACCCGCTCGTACGGCAGCACGGCCAGCGTGCGGGCGCCGCTGGGCGCCGGCGTCATCGAGCGCCATGTGGAGCACCGGGTCCGCCCCGGCGACACGCTGCAGGGCATCGCGCTCAAGTACGGAGTCTCGGTGAGCAGACTGGCGACTGCGGGCGGGGGCGCAGCGAGTACCGGGGCGTAGGGGAGGCAGCCAGGCGTCCCCCGGCGGCTCGGCGCCGAGCGCTCGCCCAGCGCGCGCTGCCGGGACAGCTACGGTTGCCAGAGCCTGTCCTGCAGCCAGAGGGGCGGGCCGCCGAGGCTCCCTCCCCGGGTGGGTGCATCCAGTTCTCGATGCCCTGCCCGCACTCGGACCGGATCTGCCGCGTGAGGAAGGAAGGTCAAAGAGGACCAGGGCGTTGGCACCCTGGGTGCCCCATTCGCCCGATTTTGAGTCCCGGTCGTACTGCTATATATTTCCTGAAAGCCGAACTGAGGTGCGGACTTGGGCAGAGAATTTAAGTTTTCTGGGTAAACAAGCTCTGTGATGAGTCAGGAAGGGTACAGTTGTTCCCGCAGAATGGTTCTGTTTCTACTGAGTATGCTTCTTTATTTAGAAGTGAAATTACACCCCTGGGCTCACTGGCAACTGTGAATGTGACTCCTGTCGCTAAGCAGCGGCCAAGAATGTGGTCTAGGTGAGCTGCAGAGCGGTGTTTATTATAAATTTATAAGTGTGTGTGTCTTGGGCCTATTGCATTACACCTCTGGGAAGAACATGGAAAGCTGAGGGAACATATTGTTTCCTTAAAATTACTTGTAATTAACTCCAAACTATGTGATGGCCTTTTTACATTTGAGTTCTGTATCAGTTTTCAATGTTCTTTCCTGAAGCACCCTAGACAGCAATGGGAAGAAAGGTGATCTTATCTTTCTCTTTCTCTTTAAGTGAAACTCTTTCTCTCCCTTCACCAGTGACAGAGACTGAGTCATCTCCTTTGCACACCCACGCTGGTATGTGTTTACCTGGCAGGTCCTTCTTATCCTTTAAACATTTTGAGAGCAGGGATCTTGCTGTGCAGGCATGTACTGAAGACTTCATGCCATGGTTAGTCCTATTCCGCCCTCTTGGGAGTTTCTAAATGTGAACATAGAACTTCAATTCTTGTATTTGCATTCATGGGGCCTGGTTTGAGTCAGAGCCAGAGGAAAGCAGCATTGGGAAGTATCAGCAGCTACTTTCTCCTGAATGCCTGCTGTGTGCCAGGCATTGCATTTGTCTTGTTCCATCTTGTTCTTATTCAATTTGATTTTCCTAGTAAGCCTTGACAGGTGTAATTAATCTCCTTTTTTCAGATGTGAAGGTGGATGAGAGGTAAGGATATTTTCCAAGTATGCTTATTCATTGAGACCAGCTTGAATTAGCACAGTGACAAAGCATTGGCTTTGCCCTAGGTATTACTTCTGATTTCCATCCTTATTTTTTTCCTACTCTTATCAAGAGCTCTCTTAGCATCTTGGTTACTGAAGAAGGGAGGTCTTTTCTGTCTGGTTTCTGTGCATCTTATCTACTAGGCCAGGCTGACTGCACCTAGGAATCCATGATACCCAGAGAAGTGTTGTTTCCCTGGTCCTTACCCACAGCAATCTCTCTGCATCCCACTGCCCTCCATGACTTCATTTGGGTTGCTTAGAGCTCCTGAACATCTGCTCACTGTGGTTCTTCACCTTTGATCAAATGCTTTCTTTCTTTTTTTAAAAAAATAAATAAATTTATTTATTTATTTTTGGCTGCGTTGGGTCTTCATTGCTGAGTTCAGGCTATCTCTAGTTGTGGCAAGCAGGAGCTACTCTTCGTTGCAGTGCGCGGGCTTCTCACTGCGGTGGCTTCTCTTGTTGCGGAGCACAGGCTCTAGGTACGCAGGCTTCAGTAGCTGTGGCTCACAGACTCAGTAGTTGTGGCTCAAAGGCTCTAGAGTGCAGGCTCATAGCTCTAGAGCACAGGCTTAGTAGTTGTGGCACAGGGGCTTAGTTGCTCCGTGGCATGTGGGATCTTCCCAGACCAGGGCTCAAATCTGTGTCGCCTGCATTGGCAGGCGGATTCTTAACCACTGCGCCGTCAGGGAAGTCCTGGTCAAATGCTTTCTAATTCCTGTTTTCACTGATATAGATCCTGTTACTTATAAATTTATCCCTTTTCATGACAGCATAAATCAGGTTTTTCATTACCTTTAAAAAGACTTGATTTTAAGATACTAAGCTCAAGTGTAATGGATTGGGAACTATAATCTGTAGCTGCAGACAGTCTATTTCAGGGTTTCTCAACTGCATCCCTATTGATACTATGGACTGGATAACTCTTTGTCTTGGGGGGCTGTTGTGTGCATTGTAGGATGTTTAGCAGCATCTCTGGCCTCTGCCCACTAGATACCAGTAGCACTGCCCCCCTCTCCCCCATCCAGAAATAGCCAGATATTCCCTGAGAAGCACTCACTGTTGGTTGAGAATCACTGGTTCTCATTTACTTTGGACCCTGAACTCTAGTTGATGAAATTGTTAGAGACTCTTTCCACTGGTTCTATAGAACTAATGAAAGTGAAGATAATCACCATAACAGTGAAGTGATATTCTTGCAGATATTAACTACAGACATCAATCGGATTTACTCATTGAAATTGATATTTCAGGGGGAAGTTAAAAAGGCAGAAATATTTTTTTCATTCCCCGACTGAACAGAAAGAAGTTGAGTGAGTTAAGTTTCTAATATTGACTGCCAAGATCACCCACATCGTATTTAGACTGTTTTTGGGGTTTTTTTTTGGCTGCGCGGCATGGGGGATACTAGTCCCCCCTCCCAGCCCCAGGGATCCAACCCATGCCCCCAGCAGTGGAAGCTCAGAGTCCCAACCACTGGACCACCAGGGCAGTCCCACCCACATTGTATTTAAATTAGTGTTTAAAGGAGTAGGTGATGAGATGTTGGAAATTTAGAGCCTACGTTGAACCTGCTGGATCAGAATATCCAGTAAAGGAGCCCAGGAATGTTCCTGTTTTACAAGCAGGGCCTCTTTGCTCTTTCCCAATGCACTGTCCCTTCTTGGGGTCTTTGCCCTTGCTGTTCCATCCACCTGTTGGGAACACTTTCCCTGATAGCTTCATGCAGGGCCACAGGTACGTGCAGATGTGGGACCTGTGTAGTCACATAGGCCCCGTGCTTAGAAGAGCCCTGCACTTAATGCTCTGCTGTTGCTGTCTTGAAATTTTGAATAATTTGTGAACAAATGCCCCACATTTTCACTTTTCTCTGGGACCTGCAAATCACGTAGCTGATATTGGCTGTGTGACTTGCTCCCTCACTGCCTTCAAGTCTGCGTAAATGTCTCCTCCCTGAGGCCTTCCTGACCACTCCATGTCAGACTGCAACCCTCCCTCATCCCAGTGCCCCTACCCGCTTTCCTGTTTTGTTTTCTCAACAGTATTTATCATTCATCTGATTTTTCTTTCCTCTTTTTTCCCAGCTTCTACCTTTCTGGTGATTAGTGAATAAATAAAAAGCCATGCCCTCATGGAGCTTATATTTTAGTCAGTGGAGACAGTACACAAAATATGTTATATATCAGGTATTGATAAGCAAAATGAAAAAAAAAATTAAGCAGGGAAAGGAGAGAGGGCTGCTGGGGGTGGCTGCAATTTCAAGTGGTGTGGCGGTGGAAGCCCTCACAGAGAGAAACTGAAACTGCTGGGGATGAATTGAGAAACTGTTAAATATAATTCAAATCTCAGACACAGACTTGCTTGGGCTGGAACTTCCTGGGCTGTGCTCATCTCCGCTGAGACATTAAGTCTCCTCCCCCAACCCAGTATTCTAGATTTTGCTACAGCTTTTGTGGTGGTCCCAGCTCCTTTCAGTTGGGGGCAAGCCTCTGGAGGGAACTGACCAGCTCCAGGCAGATGCTGTGAACTTCTTGTTAGGAAGCCCTGTATATAAACAGAAAGTGGGTGAGGGGCAGTGAGGGAAACTGTTATTTGCACAAAGTTTTTTCTTCATCTTTTTGTTACTCCCTGGAAACTTCCCTGTCCCCTACCCTCTCCAGACCATTGCCCCCCATATCCTGAGTCATTTCCTATCCAATTTTATTCCCGGGGTCTCCTCTTTCTCCTCCAATGAGCTGCTAAGCCCACTTCTTCACACTTCTTCTATCAGATGTCACCTTGCTGAGAAAAGGTGAAATGGTTATCATTTTAGGGGGAACAAGTGCAGTGAGTTAGAAATATAACTGTACATAAATCTTTTGTGTTTTATAGCTTCAGCTCCTGCTCTTGCTGGAAACTGTTGCCCTTTGCTGGTCAAAGGAAAAGAACCATAACTAAATAGTGCCACCTGTTGTAAGAAGTACGGTAAAGTAGCCCTGAGTAGTTTTAGGTTTTAATAGATTCTCATGCATTCTTTATTTAAAGGCAGCTTTATTGATGTATAATTTACATATTACAAAATTCACCCATCTTAAGTGTACAATTCAAGGACTTTTAGTAAATTTACAGAGTTGTGCAACCCTCACCACAATCCAATTTCAGAACAGTTCCATCACCCCGAAAAGATCCCTTATTCCCCGTTCTCTTCTCTTGTCCCAGATAACCATGAATCGGCTTTCTAATCTATAGATTTGCTTTTTCTGGACATTTCATAAATGGGATCTCATATATTCTTCTGAGATAGCACATGGCAATGGAGGAGGCTGACCGCCACCAACACCTAGCACTTAACAGGAGACAGCAGGGTCAGGAGGTTGAATCCAGCACTTACTAGAACATGATCTTGAGAGAATGCTTTAATGTTTAAGTCTTTTTCTCTGTAATGATGACAATAATCAAATGAGAGTT
>RJWK010032631.1:0-23575 GCA_004363435.1 Platanista minor | reverse complement strand
GACACGCAGGCTCAGCGGCCATGGCTCACGGGCCCAGCCGCTCCGCGGCACGTGGGATCCTCCCGGACCGGGGCACGAACCCGCGTCCCCCGCCTCGGCAGGCGGACTCTCAACCACTGCGCCACCAGGGAAGCCCCCTCCTCCTTTCTGAACACTCCAAGTTCAATGCCACCTCAGGGATTTCACACCTACTGTTCCCTCTGTTGGAAAGCTCTTCCCAGTTTTTACCTTACTGCCTCCTTCAATGCATTGGTGTTATGGATCCAAATGTAACCTCCTCAAAGGGACCTTCCTTGAGCTGCCGGGTGGCCCTGCTCCACCCCTACCTGTGAGTCTCTGCCACATCCCCTACCCTTTTCTTCATAATACTCCTCACCTCCTGAAATGATCATCTTCATTGATCAGTCCTCATGTCTTATCTTCCACTGTGTCCCCAGGGCCAGGAGCAGTGCCTGGCACATAGCAGGCAGTTACCAGATGTTAACTAATGGCCCAAGTAAAACTTAGGGGCAGCATGCTGTAGCGGGGCAAGCCCAAGTCTGGAACAAGCCCGCTCTGCGTTTGAAATCAACTCAGCTCAGCCCCTCATAGCCATGTGACCTTGGGCAAGTCACTTCGAATCTTTCTAAGCAGCAATTTCCTCATCTATATGATGATAATAATAAAACCCCCTTTGCACAGTGGATGCCAGGATTCCATGAGATAGCAAGTTGTAAGGTGCTTCGAGTGAACTTCGCAAACAGTCAGTATTTTTAGTAATAGCAATAGCAGCAGATGTGAAAATACCTGCGTGAAAGTGGGAACCAGAAAAATGATATACGAGCAGGGGAAAAGGAAAGAAATGTACATGCACTGGGCATCCCATGCCCCAGGCACTCTGCTGGCTCAGGAGGCCACAGAGATGAACAAGCATCGGCAGTGCCCTGGAACAGCTGGTGGGCTGGGGCAGAAGCCAGACTTGGAAACGCTGGGTCAAGGGGCAAAATTAAGAACTATGTTAGAGGCACGTGTAAATGCTACGGAAGCAGAGGGAAGGCCTCGCAGTCATGAAGATATGGAGGAAAGCATATCAAAAGAGGGAGTGGATACCCAGCTTGGCGTCTGCCGAGCACACCCCTCTTCTTCTGGGAACAGCCCTGCTCTTGTTCCGGGGGATGTCTCCTTACCCTACTCCAATCTTGCAGTTCTCGTGGGGCTGCCTTCCAGAGTCCCCTGTTCCCCACACACTGGATTCAGGAGAGGGCACATGATCCAGGCCAGGCCAACAGAGCTACTCTCTGGCTTTTTTCAAGCTCGAACTAGGAGAAGAGGGTTACACCCTCTAGCGACAAAGCACGTCATGTAAGCTCAGGCGGTGAGAGCTGCCATGTTTCTTGCCGTATGGAGGAAGCAAGGCTGAGGGAATTAGCCAGTATGCAGGTGGAGACACAAAGGGGAAAGGTGGGGATAAACCTTAGCCAGATATAAAGGAACTAGGTTATGCGATTGTTGTGGGGTGGCAAGTCTGAAATAGGTAAGGCTGACCGCAGGCTGGAAACTCTCAGGCAGATGATGCTGCCATTTGGAGGCAGAATTTCTCCTTCCTCGGGCAAAGTTTTGGTCTTGGGACTTTTTCCACTGATTGGACGAGCCCCACCCAGATTATCCAGGCTAATCTCCTTTATTTAAGGTCAACTGATTGCAGATGTTAACTGCATCTACAAAATACCTTCAAAGCAACACCTAGATTAGTGTTTGATTGAATAACTGAGTACTATTGCCTCTGCCAAGGTGACACATAAAACCAACCATGGCAGAAGTGAAGAAAACGCAGTAGGGGCAGTAAATACTGATGATACTTTCAAGACTCCTGCTCCGAGGGAAGATGGGAGCTTGGAGGAGAGGCAGGATGGCAGGGGAAGGAGCTGGGTTTCCTTGCCCTGTAGGGATGGGGGAATTGAATGGGAGGGAACTGAAGCAAGAGAAAGACTGAAATAACAAGAAACAGAGAAACTGATCTGAGAGGCAAAGCCCCTGAATGGAGCAGAGAGGATGAGAACTGGGGGCGGGGCGAAGGGGGGCGGTTCTCTCATTATCTATCCACGGCATCAGGGCCATGGTCAAGATCTACACAAGCAGTTCAGCATGGACACCAAACAACCAAATGGATGCTGGCTGCCGAATGGGAGGGACCAGAGCGAATCTGCTCCAAATCCTCGCCACGCCCTGTAAGGAGGTGTAGTCGGTCACCCTAATTTCATAGATAAGGAAATGGATAGAAGCTCAGAGACATTTAGTAACTCACTCGGGGCCCCACTGCTAGGAAGCAAGGCTGTGGACCTTGGCGCAGGAAGAAAGGAGGAGAGAATGGGGGCAGACTCTACGTACCGCACCCCACCTCTTGCTGGGAATCCTAGAAGCCCACACACAGCAGCCCTAGACCCTTCACCTTCTCTCCGGCTGAGCTGGAAAAAGGGACAGAGGCCAAGGGCTCTGGAGTCTCAAATCTCTGTCAAAGAGGAAGCGCTCAGCACAGCTCAGGACAGGGCCTCATGCCCTGCAGGCTCCCACTATGGGACAGCACAGAGGCACAGGGGGTCCTTCAAGGAACCCAGTGTCGCAGTTCAGGAAGAGGACCACAACCTGCCATGTTCCACCCTTTATCTCCTGAAAGCACAGCTGATGGTGTCCACCTGCAGAACATCCCCCACAGGCAGCTCAGAGCCGGGGGCATGTGCCTGTGACCGAAGTTCTTAGGGCACTTCATCCCCATGGAAGACAGCAGAGGCAGTCCAGAGAGTGAAAGTGAGGTTATCCTAAGGATAAGCTGGAATCTGCCCAACGCATAAATGCAAGACGACAGCCGGCAGGCAATAAAGACATCCATCTTCATCCTCTCCACAATTATCACTTGTTAGGAGTAGCACCCCAGGACCGCCTGCTGCTGACGGGGCTCATGGGGCTGCTGCATCCCGACCATCAGGGCAGCTGTCTCCGTCTCTTGCTCTGACTCCCAGCTGCACTCCCAGGCTGGCTAGGTGTCTGCCCCAGAGGGATGCTGTAACCCCTGAAGCATGGACCAGAAGAGCCTCAACAGTAACAGTTATCCCGAGGAGCCTGTCCAAACAGGGAGCATTTGGGATTTTCTACGATGTCATGTCATGTCATGTCACTCCCATCTATCCACTGAGCCAAGTAAAATGCAGCCTCACCAGTCTTCCTTCTGCCAGATTTGTCCCCTGTTCATAAGACTCAAGGCCCCCTGGTCCCTACAGAGAATAATTCCTATTCCTCAGCCTGAGCTGAGTCTGAGTGCCAAGGAGCAAGGACCAAGGATAAAGTTTGGCCTTGGGAATCAAACAGCCCTGGGCCTCAGTCTTGGCTTCACCATCCATTGGCTGATGTGCCTCTAACCCTCTCTGGATTAGTCTGTGCCTCAGTCTCCCTACCAGCAAATCCATTGACTAAGATAAAAAGGGCAATTACATCCACAGTGTGGGGTCATTGTGAGAATTTAGTGAACGATGTCAGACATATTGCCCAGTAAATGGCAGCTACTGTGACCAACATCAGAAATTCCTTAACCCAGACTCACCCACCTCCTGACCCCTGAAGAAGCCATGGATGTGACCTCCCCTACTGCCACCTACACCCCACTCCCGACCTTTCCAAAGTCTTTCTGTCCTATAGGATTCCGTTCCAGCCCCACCCAAAAGGGCTCCTGGACAGAAAGAAGCACCTGTGTGAAGTGACAGAGGTACGAAAAAGACAGAAAACTATATTGAGGGGTGTGCTGCACAGCCATGGAGCAAGGAGGTGGGGGGAGCCAGGAGAGACACAGCTGAGGAGTTTGTGTGGCAAATGCAAAGCAGAAAGCAGGGCCATCTGTCTCCCAGTCAGGCTGTGAGCCATGAGAGGACAGAGGAGGGGTGACCCTGTGCTAGCCACAAGCCACATAGGGCCACTGAGCACTTAAAACGCGGCTAGTCCAGTTGAGAAAAGCTGTAAGTGTAAAATAGATATCAAATGTCAAAGACTTAGTTCAAAACAAAGAATAGAAAATATGTGATTAATAATTTTTATGTGATTATATGTTGGAGTGACAATGATGGGCTAAATAAATGAATTGACCTACATAAAATAAATTAACTTCACCTGGATCTCTTTACTTTCTAAATTTTAAATTATACATGTGGTTCACATTATATTTCTGTTAGACATTGCTGGGCCATAGCTTTGTTTGCCCAAACTTGCCTGGCATGCTTGGGAGAGAGGCAGGGTGCTAAAGGGGTTAAGTCAGCCAGGGTTCACAACGTCGGGCTCCACCCCTTGACACCGGACACTTTGCTAAAGCTCTCTCTGCCTCAGTTCTTCACCTATATGGAGATAATAATAGTAGCAAGTTCATAGGATGCTTGCGAGAATTAATTAACTCATGCAAAGCAGGTAGATCAGGACTTAACATGTGCTAAGTACTGAATTGGCTCTTACCACCATCATCCTCACAGCCACATCACCATCATCATCATGACCACCATCACCATCGCCATCATCATTCTCACATCTTCTTCATCATCACCACCATCATCACCACTATCACCATCACTACCACAATCATCACTACCACCATCATCATACCCACATCTTCATCATCATCATCACCACCATCACCGTCACCACTACCATCATCATACCCACACCTTCATCATCACCACCATCACCACTACCATCATCATACCCACACCTTCATCATCATCATCACCACCATCACCACTACCATCATCATACCCACACCTTCATCAGCAACGTCACCACCATCACCATCATCATACTCACGTCTACATCATCACCACTGTCATCGTCACCATTATCATCACCACTATCATCGTCATCATCATCATCATCATCATCATCATCACCATGTGGGCCAAAGCACACTTGTCCACCCCATATCTTCAGGACACTAATCTTTAAGCTGGGGAATTGGGCTAGGTCGACTCTGACTTCCATACAGAGGAACCATCATGTACGAGCTATGGCCAGTCTTGCCAAAGTCTCTGGTTGAGGATGAAGGAGCCCTGTAAGTGCTCACTCTGTGCCTGTCCTCCCTCCCTGATGAGTGCACTTGCCCAAAGCACACATTCCATCTCAACCATGTGGAATTCCCAGCTCAGCTCAGTCCACACCACCTACTTGGCCCCTTCTCTCCCAGCTGTCATGTTTCCTGAAGGCCAACCTGGCCACGGCTGCTCTCAAGTAACTCTTTAGGAAGAATGACATCAACAGATGACACAAGCATGCCAACAGGAAGGACGTTTACGTATACCTTCTGGCATTCAGAGGGGAGGGAAGAAGGAGGCGTGGTCAGCAAAGGGTCCAGAGGTTGAGTGGGCTGGAGCCAGAAGCCTGCTAGAGGTCACCATGCTCCAGCCTGAGTGCCTGCCCAGAGCTCTGCTCCAGACGTGCCGGGCAGAGAGAAGCTCATCGGTAGCAATCCCCAGCAAAAGCCGTCCATATGCACTGAGGGTCTACTATATGCCAGGAACCATGTCCCCAAAACAAACCTTCTAGGTGGGAATAAGCACCCTCATTTTTTAGATCAGTAGCCTGAGGCTCAGAGAGGTGAAGTAACTGGCCCAGGGTCACACAGGGCATAAGTAGGGGAAGCAGGGAATAGAATCTAGGGGAACCCAGCTCAAAAACTGTTCTATCATGATGTAGCCCACTGTCAGAGTACACACTCAGCACATGGGGACTCAAAGCATCCTTATTCTTAGAAGCCAAAAACCTTCATCGATCTCTCAACATCTGTTTGAAAGTTCCTCTCAATACTCAAGAACCAGGGAGTTCTTGTTAAGAAGTGTTAGCCCAGCTGGCTCTCGGGGAAGCTATGCATCCGTCCCAGGCCTCCTACCTCTCAGCTGTCACTGCTAGCAATGACAGACAGGCTGACTGTAAAACCTGAAAGAAGCCACAACCATGCAAAAACCACCTCACTCTTGACCCAGTGACCCAGAGAACCTGGTATCAGCCACGCTGTTTGGAGTAAGAGATGTTATGAGAAACTAAGCTGATCCTAGAGTATCAAGTGGGAAAATGAGCAAATTCTGGGCCCTGGTCT
Organism: Platanista minor; assembly: GCA_004363435.1. NCBI lineage: Eukaryota > Metazoa > Chordata > Mammalia > Artiodactyla > Platanistidae > Platanista > Platanista minor. The sequence continues at coordinate 17,475 of RJWK010032631.1, read as the reverse complement.
GACGTCCTGGCACATTCAGAGGGCTCAGAAAATGTGGGGATTTTTTTTTTTTTTTTTTGGCGGTACGCGGGCCTCTCACTGTTGCGGCCTCTCCCATTGCGGAGCACAGGCTCCGGACGCGCAGGCTCAGCGGCCATGGCTCACGGGCCCAGCCGCTCCGCAGGCATGTGGGATCCTTCCGGACCGGGGCACGAACCCGCGTCCCCTGCATCGGCAGGCGGACTCCCAACCGCTGCGTCACCGGGGAAGCCCAAATGTGGGGATTTTTATGCTGGGATTTCTGAAGGCTCATTGCATGGGTTGGGACACTTGAAGAAATGACTCAGTCTGAGAAGCTGAGCCAGGACAGGCAGCTGCAGGAAGGGACACTCTGGGCCAGATGGTAGGGCAGGTGGTTGACATGTGTCAACCCACTGAGCGCTCCTGGTTCCCAGGAGAAATACCCTAAGCCCACTGTACACATGAGAACACTGAGGCTTGGAGAGTATGTCAAGCCAGGAAATAACCTCAGCAACTGAGGCTAGAGCTGTGAGGGCCTGAGGGAGTCTCCAGGAGGGCTTGTCTTTTCATCAGTCAGATCTCCCCTTCCCAAATATCCTGCGGAACTCAGCCACATCTCCCTGGTTCGAAGGAGGCAGCGATAACCTGCTGGCTGCTTTGCTCACACAACAAGGCTTGCAAGCAGATGATGCTGGTCATGAAGGAAGTGGATCACGGAGAGGGCTGGGGGTGGAGGAACTGATAAGAACGTCTCTATCCATTTGGAAACCAAGAGGAAAATCAAACAAAAATTACATCCAGCTTCTTCCTCCTAAAACCAAATCAATAAACAAGGCAGAAAAACAAGTGTGTTTTATTTTCTATGAGCTTCCAATTGCCACACTCTGTCCAAACGCTGGCAATCACACAGGAATGCTCACGACGGTTGGCTGAAACCCAGCCTGTTCTGGGGGGCAGCAAGACATGTAACCCTCAGTGGGACTCGGGACCAGATGTATTTTGGGGGTGCAATTTTACTCCTAATTCATATTAAATATTAAATAAGTGGATGTGTTTTGGTGTTAGCAATTTATCCAGATGGATCCCTGTGTCCTGGGCAGCAAGGCCCAGGGAGTAAAGCGGAAGACGGTGTAGCCATACAGTGAGGAGCTGCCAGGAACCGAGAGAGGAAAAAGGTAAAATCACGGGGCCTTCAACACCGTGTCCCTGCTGAGGCCCGGGGACCTTCACCCTTCCCAGCCCCAGGAGGGGACACTGGTGTATCTGCAGCCCTACGACCAAAAGCACAGTCAGCCAGCTCCCAACCACAGCCCCTTCAAGGGGGCCGTGAAAGCGGGAGGGTCCACGAGGCTGGGTGGGACAGGCCCATCCGGCACACCCTCCTCGGCGGTCCTCTCGACTGTCCTGGCAGGCGCGGCACGTTTCGGGTCTCTTCCTGCTTCCTGAGGGGAAGGCTTTTCCACGAGCCCTGGGATACCGGCCGGTGTGCCTGGCTGCGTGTGAGCTGGCATCCTCCCCGGCTGCTACCTCCTCTGCCTTTGGACTGGGTCCATGCAGCCTGCAGGACAGTCATTGTGCGACCAAGGGGCAGCCAGGGTCCAGCATGTGAAGTCTCAGCCTCTGACCCCTTGTCCATGTCTCACATCAGTGCACTGACCTTTCAGTCTAGATGCTATGTTCCTGCCTCTCAAGTCTTCATCACTGGCTTAAAGCTAACTGACGTGTCAACAGAGCACCTTTAAGACACGAAGGCTGAAAGGTGCTGTAGGGGCAGCCAGGAAGTCCCAGGCCAGCCAGGTCTGCCCGAACCTCACAGAGTTCCCAGAGGAGGCCCAGGCTGCTCCGTGAGGGGCAGGGGGCAGGGGGCAGAAGGATTCACTCTCCACTCCCATAGGTCTGAGGTCTGCCCTCTCTGGACAACCAGGCTGCCCAGGGTGAATGTGGAATGTGGATGGGGGTTAGGAGGGAGGTGGACTCTGCATTAAGAGGGAGGCAGGGATTGCTGCCTTCCTAAGACACAGCTGGTCAGCCCACAGGCCCGACGGCTCCCTGTGGGCTTCCAGCCCCAGCCCCAGCCCTGATCTGACTTGGCCCCCAACTCCACGCATCTCCCGGCACATTTTCTCAGTCTGCCTTTGTGGCTGAGACTGCCATTCCCTACTAGAGGCCTATTTTATCTCCTCATCTGCTCCTTCTAGCCCTTGGGCTCCTAGGCCATCAGGCCCCTGCCCTGCCAGGAAGCCAAGCACCCTGGAAGCACACACCCTCTGCTGGGTGAGTGGCGGCTCCAAGCCAGCACCTGTCTGCCCCGCATTTCATGCCTTCCTACTCCACACTTCTTAACCTGCACCTCCACCCCACGGTTAGGCACCCTTTCGTAGACCAGGGAATTGAGGCTCAGAGTGGTGAAGTGATGGGCCCCACATGCCTCGGCCTGGAGTAGCAGAATCTGAACTCACACCCAGGCAGGCAGGTGATAATGCCGTGCTTCCCTCATACACGGGGTAGAGCTTCTGCACGTTGCTGGCCCCAATCCCAGGACAGCTCGGCAGGCAGAGAGAGCCAGATGCTGCCCCCTGGACCCAGAGCTCCGTCCTAGCTTTCTTCTGTCATCAGGGCCTTCCTGCATAATAGCTCAACAGCATCTAAGCAAAGGCCTTTTCCTCCCCATCACCCAGACTCATCCTCACCCCCTCCAGGACCCAGGGGAGCCCCCCGTCTCCCCAGCCCCCGAACACCCATCTGCATGTGCTGGCAGAGCAGACAGCTTCACACAATACCCTCACCCGCCCGCTGACGCACAGCCGGCCAATTCCACATCCAAACGGATGCTGTGCCTTTCTGATTTTGAAAAGATGGCCCCCCCCCCAGGATCCTTCCCTTATACAGGAAACCCTCCATTTCTGAAGACTGAATTTGCAGAATTGGGAATGGAAATTGGGTTCGAGCTACTCTATGCCTTACCTAAAGAAAGTTCCTGAAGACAGAAAAGATTGGCAGGTTTCTGTTCTGGTGATAAAGTTCTTTTCTCTGGGGCACCCAACTCTGTTTTGTTTTTGAGTGATGTATAACACCTACACAGGTTGCTGGTTACCTGGTTACCTGGCTCCTCCCACACCTGCAAGACTCTATCTGGAGAGGGAGGAGGGAGCCACACCTGCTGAGTCCCTGCTGGGTGTCAGGGACAGTGCAGGCCACCTGTCTGTGGCCTCATGTAATCTTCTTTCTAGGGAAGTATGACCGTCCCCACTGAATGCCAGAGAGGCTGCAAAGCAGAGAGGGTGGAGAGCGGCCCCCGGATCTGGCTGATGAGCAGTTGTCCACACAGCCTTACCCGTCCCCTTGCATCACACACAGAGTCCACCTCGGAAGGCGCTGGTGCACAGGAGAGGATCTCGGCCACAGGCCTCAGCACCACCGGTCCTGCTCAGCCCAGCTGACCCCAGTCCCTGGAGCCCAGGTGGGGGCTGGCTGGCGAGGCCAACCCCAGCAGCGCTTTCGCAGATACACCAGTCCAGGCAGAGCGGGAGGGGCCTTGTGAGCTCAGCGAATAGATTACCTGCTTCGATTATTTTATCTAACGATGACATTTGTACTGTAAAAGTCAGCACAAAAATCAATGAGTTGTAAAGGACAAAATCTGGGGGAGGCTCCAGCCCAGCGACCTGGAACAGCAGCCCAGGAACTAGGAGGAAAGAGGCTCAGAAATGGGGGTGAATGAGACTCGCAGCATAGCAGAGCCTGGGCGGACCCATCCCCACCAGCATCCCAGAGCAGAAGAGAGAAAGCCACGCCGAAGCCCAGCCCTGGACCCCCCAGCCTGGAACAAATATGCACTGAGTGGCACCTGTGTTCCAGGCAGCCTGCTCTACACTGGCAGGGAGTAGAGAAGACAGACCCTGCTCTCGCCCAGCACAGTGGAGAGGCTGATGTGTAATTAAATTGCTAATGGCACAACGAAATAGTTACCTTACAATTAAAGGAGGGCAAAGTATACAGCTTGTCAGGAGGGTCAGGGAGGGCTCCCAGAGAAATGACTTTAAGCTGAGGCTTGGAGGAGGAGTTTGCCAGAGGGGCGCATGCAAGAACAGCATTGGGGCAGAGCAGGAACAAAGGCTGGGAGCTTGGTTTCCTCAAGGACCTGAGAGAAGCCGCCTCCTCCAATCCACTGGACCCGGCGACTACTCAGCCCCTCCCTTGGGGCCCTGAGGGTTAGAGGATGATGGTGGGGGCCTGACTTCCTCCCGCACATCAGCGGCCTGGGGAGGCCGCATGGGCAGTGGTAAAGCATGTCTGTGCGCGCTCCCAGCCCAGAAGGCAGGCCTGGCATCCAAAGCCAGGGAGAGGTGCAAAGAACAGTGGACAGAAGCAAAGGGGTGGTGGAAATCCACGGAGCCCAGCAACAGTGGGGCTGCCCTCAGCTGACCTACTATGTGCTCCCAGAGGCAGCCTGGGCACCTGGCAGGACAACAGCCATAGAGCAACCATGAGGGTTTCCCTTGGCCCCAGCTATACCCACTAGAAGGAAAACTAATTCTGTGATCCTGGAGGTTTGCTCTCAGAGCACATTTCTTACTCTCTTTTATTATATCCTGGGGGTGAGGGGCACGGGGAGGGCAAGGAGCGCCACAAAGAAGAAGAACTGAGACGAGATAAAGAGGGGAGGTCATGTCAGAGCAGCAGCAGGATGCTGCCATGCTCGGGCTCAGGCTTCATTGAAGACATGCCTAAACAGTCCTTCTCCTGCATGAAGGACCAGGTCCAGGCTAGACCATGGAGGAGGGCTCTGCAGGACCAAGGGGCAGGAGTGCAGCATTGTTTCCTGGCTTCCTGGAGAGAGTGGGCTGGGGGAAGACAGGAGACGCAGAGCATCAGGATAGAGCGTGACAGCAGGGGCTAAGGATCAAGCCCCAGGGGCTGAGGAGGCTACCTATGGCTGGAACAATTTACAAAGGGGGAGATCCAATACGGAGCTCTGGTTAAGTTTAGGGTTAAGACTGAGTCTGAAGCTAAGGATTAGGCCTGGAGTCAGTTTGGGGGTCAGGGTTAGGATGAATGTTGGGTCTGGGATGAGTGTTAGAGCTAGGGTTGAGATCAGGGCGAGGGGTCATCCCTTCTTTTAGTCCCAAATGTTAAGTGGGTCTGTCCCACAGACCGCTTTGCACTGGGGTACATCAGAGGAGGGAGCACGGGGCAGTTCCAGCTGCAGGACCAGGTGGCGGGTGAGTTTCTGGTGGTCTCAGGAAGTGACACACGAGCAGGAACTGACACGCAGCAGGACTTGGGATTCAAGAGGTGAGATTCACCTCCTGCTCACAGGCCAAGAAATCCTGTGCAGAGCAGCGGTCCTCACCACATTCAGATGAGGCCTGTATCCTGTTGACTGGACATTAGAGCAAAGGGAGATGGCAGAATGCTGAAGACACAGGAAAATGTGCCACGGTTCATTATGTCTAAGCTAACTGTGGAGTAAATGCGATCCACGGATCGGCCTCCATAATGTGAGATCTGTCGTTGTCAGCAGTCCTTTTTGTCACTGTCATCACCTTAGCACGATTTAATGAGCCTCGGGTCCAGCTTTACTGGTACTTTACTATGTTTTTTCACTTAGTCCTCAAGAGAACTCTTTAAGGTCTATATTACTGTCCCATTCTGCAGATGAGAACACTAAGGCTTGCAGAGGACAAGTAACTTAGTGCAGTCCCACAACTGGGAGGTGTCAAACCAGGACATGCAGGCAGGACAGCCCAATTGCTGGCCCACAGTAGAAGTTGGCTTGACTGACATTTAAAGTTTAGATAAAAACAAATTACTCTATCTTTGCTTCCCCAAACCAGGTTATCTGTGACCAAGACGCAGTTTCCTTTGGTTACCACAGCTGTACCTGAGTTTTTGCTGGGCAGTCTCTATTTCCACGCTGTTTGTGGCAGGGCTGGTTTTTGCCCTGTGCCCAGTACCTCCTCCCCTCCCAGTTAAGCCTGAGCCAGGCCCCAAACCCAAAGTCCCAATTCTCAGGCTCAGAACCTTCCTGCCTTTGTGTTTGGGAAGCTACAGGTGTCTCCACCCACCTGCTGCAGCAAGGATGCTGCGCTCTGTTGGCAGGGAAGCTCAGTGAACAACACCCACGCCCCCAGCCCAGAAAAGGCCCAGCCAAGTGGAGCAGGAGAAAACTACCTCTCCCTCCCTGTGGCACTGCAATTTTCCCCACAAGCCCCAGAACCATCTTGTCAGGGAGCCCAAAGGTCATCTCACCATGTGAATGATGGTTGATTTGGTAGCCAATCTGGGGTTTCCAACGAGAAAGAACAAAGGGCCTGGCACTGGGAGTGTGTCCAGCCACTGGCAGGAGGCAGCCTGCTTGCCAATCGGGATCTGGCCAGACCCTCCCCCTGCTCCTGCCTTTCTGGGGATGGGCAGGGGGCAGGAAAGGCCACAGAGGCAGCCTGAAGGCCTTCGTACAGGCCCTGCCCAGAAAGAGTGCCTGTCTTCTGGAAGGAACCATGGAGCCAGGTGCAGAGAAAACGCCTTCCCTCTCTGGAAGATATTCAGGCATCTCCCTGAGGTGCAGAGGATAGATCCCAGAGGTCACACACATCCCTGCACCAGGCTCTTCCCAAGGAGTTCAGAACCAGGCAAATGGACCTAAGGTCCTGCTGGGAGAGAGAAGTATCTGCGGGAGTGGCAGGCGGGAGGGCTTCCCTGTGGCATTCTCCAACTCCGGCCAACCTGCTGGACCTGGACCATCCCACCTAGTCTTCACAGATGGCAGGGTCATCTGTGTTGTCAGGCAGGGTCCATGGTGTTGTCCATTTCACAGATGAGGAAACTAAGGTTCTGATGTCTTCTCTGCCTCCCAACCACCGGGGGGGGGGGGGGGTCAGCCCTCCAAAGCCTATTCCTGAGCCTCTGCCTTCTGGACACAAAAGAGGGCTGGCTGGACACTGGGCTTGGTTTGGGCCAGCTACGGCCCAGGCATCCTGCCTGAGAATCTCGAGAGACTCATGAGACAGAAGACAGAGTCCTCAAGGGAAGGAAAGAATCAGGGCTGAACACTTGGGACTGGAGGTAAGAGCCAGGCCAGGCCCACGGGGTTCTCAGGGAAGGAAGGTTCACACAAGCCCCATAGCTTCTGAGCTCACAGTTCAAGCTCAAGAGCCGACTGAGTGTAATGAGGGTAGGAAAAGAAGGGAGCAGTCAGGGCAGGCTGCCTGGAGGAGGCAGACATAGGCATCAGTGGTTTGAAATCCTTCATAGGCAAGAGGGCAGCCTAAATAGGTCCAGACTCTACAAGAGGCACCAAAGGGCAAAGTGAGCCTCTACATGGGTGGACCTTCATTTCCTTGCCTCAGGCAGTGCTGTGACTGGAGAGAAAGAGCACAGGCCTTTGAATCCAAGACAAACCTTCCCCCTAGCATATGGGTTGTGTGGCCTTGGTCAGGGACTGAACCACTCCAAGCCTCAGTTTCCACCTCTGAAAAATGAACACGGTGACATCTATCTCACCAGGCTGGTGTGCAGAGCTAGTGAGACAATGCAGGTTAGATAAAGCGAGTTGCCCCTGCCCTCATCCATGGCACCAAGACAGGTGGGCCCTGCCTCAGTTGAAGGCTGTTATTCCCTTGGGTGCATCTGAGCCCTGGGATGCCCTCAAGGATCAGGACACCTCACCTCTGGCCCCAAGATAATCACCAGCACTCAATGAGCCTGCTGTTCACACTCCACCTGCTGAGCTGGCATCCCCTGCCCTGCAAGGTATGGGAGAATGCCCAGCCAACTGCCCTCCCTCACCTGTCCCAGCCCCGAGGCAGCCCCAGCCAATCCAGGGCAGAGCAGCAGGTGAGGCACTGCTGGTAGGGAGAAAACACACAGAGACACACAGAAATACTTATTCACATAGTCCAACACACACACATGATTTATGAAAACATGGGCCTCTATTAGAACTTCTTCTAACCCCATCCACTGCCCCTGAGGGATGGGGCAGAGGACCTGGGGAAGGTGTACATCAGAGGGAGGGGACATGGGAGGCAGCACCATTCAAAGTCCATAGGCCCAGAGAGAGTGAATTGGACTTTCTGAATTCAGCTGGGACTGCAGGGAAGGGAGGTCAAACCTGAAGGGGGAGCACAGCCCCACAGCTCCAGCCAGCCCCTTGCTCCCAACCCTAACATGCCCCCTGCATGGATGCATGGGGCTGCAGAGACATCCAGGCATTTTGGGGGGGCTGCAGGACATGGGCTGTGACATTGGAGGTGGCTCCTGTGCAATGACCCAGGCCAACTCAGGACCAGGCCAAGAGCTAGACTCGATGGCAACAAGGGCTTGGGTCAGACCTATGGATTCATAGCAAAAGGGCTGCAAGTGACCTCTGGAATCATTGTTGTGAGAAAGCCAGTACCCAGGCGTGCAGTGATGCTGGGCTTGGACAGATGGAGAAAAACACAAGCGCTCTTGGGCTTGTCGAGCCATCCTGCAGCCCCAGGGGTGCTGGTAGAGGCTTAACAACAAGCTCTTGGAAAGTAAATTAATAAATAAATAACTAAACCTCTGAGTTGTAGTATTTGCAGATTTCCTTGGTGAAGATACATTCAACAGGGTCAATTTCAAGCTACCAAAGTGACTTCACTGAACATGGAGTTAGGAAGCCAGCCAATGAGAGCTACTTCCAGCACACTTCTGCCCCTGGGACACCGCCATGTGCCTCGTTCTATTTCGGAGGTGTGGAGCGCAAACTACCCAGGAGAAAATGGCAGTGGGAACCAAAGACAGACCTCAGGGAATGCTAACAGGGCAACTGGTAAGGCTTCCTGAGTCCAGCAAGTCAGAGGAGCCATAAAATTCTTCCAGATATTTCCCAGCAGCAATCCAGACTGGGATTTCCGGAACATGGGCCCTCCCAAGCCAAGGAAAGGCCCCCATTCTAGAGGCAAAGAACCAAATCCTACAAGAGGAACCACTAGCAGGAGCCTCGTCCCAAGAGATTTGCTGCTGAAACAGGGCAGTGGCCATTCATGTGACTCAGCCTGGGGCTGTGAGAACTCTGCCTCTTCAAGGTATAGTCACCTCCTTTGTCCTGCTGCCCAGGGAGTGAGGGGAGGCAGGAGACGGGCCCATGCTAGTTCCAAATCAGCACTGCCAGGGGCTTGCAGCGGGCATGCCTTTCCCACCATGCTACCTCTCCCAGGAAGTCTCCAGGCATGCCTAGGACTCCAGGGAATCAAGGGTCCAGAGGTGACGAGGATGTCCAAGCCAGCCCCGGAGCCTGTGCAGCTCTGGCCTGGCCCCCGGGGTCGGGTCCCTGCAGCTGCAGATGTCACCCCTGCCATCACTCCCGCCCCAGCCTGGAGCTACCTGCTGTGGTCCTGATCCAGGCTCTACCACCCATCATCCGTGGGTCCTTGGATGCACACCCCTCCACCCCCAGCCTCAGTTTACTCCCCTGTAAGGTGGAGCTAGGACACCAGAGTGGAGTTTGAAGCCTGCAGGAGATAAGGGCCCCAGCACCACACCTGCCTCCAGAGGCCCCTTCTCCAGAAGAGGCAGACGCCCTGTTCTTCAGTGAATAGACAACTCTCTCCGGTGGGCCTGCTCATCTCCGGGAGGATACAAGTCTCTGCTCCCCCAGGGACAGGCGAACCACAGAGAAGCAATCCGCCAAGGGCCCGCAGCTGAGCAAACCTCGCTGTTGTCACACAGGCACACACACTCCCAGTGCCAGAGGACAACAACCGACACATTTGGTTGACAAAGGAGAAAGAGTCCTGCCCGAGGATGTGTCAGAGCAGAAGGGGAGCTATTTTGGTCCACGTTCTAAAAGCTGAATGGACGGCTGGACCCACGCTCCCCATCTATCTACAGCAGAATGCCAAATGTTTTAAACAGCACGTTCACTCACAGGCTTTCCTCTACACACAAGAGAAATGTTTACCCTCTGTACTTCCTACCCCCAGTAATCAAATACTCTTGATTTTCCTGCCTTCAGCCATCCCATTCGGTGTGTCTTCCCTTGGAGGCGGTGGTTCTCACACTTAGCTGCATGTTAGAATCACCAGGAAGCTTTGAATAATCTCTATAACCTGTACCAGTTACATCAGAGCATCTGAAGGCGGGACCCAGATATCAGTAGTTTTTTAAACTTCTCAAGTGATTCCACGTGCAACCACTACGGAAACTGTGCTTTGTCCCTGCCAGGACAGCAAGAGTTTAAATTAAAGCAATACTATGCATTCCCCTCATACTCCAAGGAATGACCCAGGGAAGGGACCTGGGGCAGGTCTGAGGCCATCTGCCTTGAGCCCAGGGATTGGGTCTGCAAGCCTGGAACTTGAAAGGAAAGGAAATCCCCAACAACAAGGCCAATTTTCAGTCACTTCTGAGGGTCAGGCCTCTGTGTCTCACTCACAGCGGTTTAGTCAATTAAGAAATTATTGAAGGAAGAGAGATAAATTAGGAGATGGTGAATCAATTAGGTTAGCTATTAATTAGCTTCATATCTGTTAATGGAAGGACAACTCTGAAGGGTGAAGTTGTACCAAGATTCAGGCATTCAAAACCTGAAAAACATGGGTATAGGAATAGAGGACAGTCTAAATTGGGGCGGGAGTGCGGCAATGCAGGAAAATGCCACATTGTAGACTGTGCAAACTGTCCAAAGTCTTTTCAAGTTTCTTTAAGAGAGACTTTTTTTTTTTTTTTTTTTTTTTTTGCGGTACGCGGGCCTCTCACTGTTGTGGCCTCTCCCTTTGCGGAGCACAGGCTCCGGATGCGCAGGCTCAGCGGCCATGGCTCACGGGCCCAGCTTCTCCACGGCATGTGGGATCTTCCCGGACCAGGGCACGAACCCGCGTCCCCTGCATCGGCAGGCGGACTCTCAACCACTGCGCCACCAGGGAAGCCCAAGAGAGTCTTTTTTAAGACCAAAAATGTGGAGATATACGAATAATCTATTTTAGAAGACTTTTAAGTACAAGCCAGTGTATGGTCATTAAAACCTTGAGATTGTAATTTTACCTAAACCACTGGCATCCAAAGTTTCCATAGCATGATACATATTAAACACTTCAGAAAGTAAATGCTGAAAGAAAATGCTCCCCCCAATGATTTCAGTAAAGCACTGAGAATTATAACCCCTGCGTGACATGCCAGGCACTCTCCTAAATACTTTATACACGGTATTTTATTTCATCCTTAACTTAACTCTATGATGTGGGTGGGGTTTTCTCAAACAGCCTTATTGAGATATAATTTACATGCCACAGAGTTCATCCATTTTAAGTGTGCAATTCAATGGTTTTTATTATAGTCAGAGTTGTGTAACCATCATCACAATCTAATTTTAGAAGACTCCCCCATCTCAAAAAGGCACCTCATGTCCATTAGCTGTCACTCCCAGCTATGGTCTGAATGTCTGTGTCCCCAAAAAATTCTTTGTTGAAATCTTAATGTGATGGTACTGGGAGGTGCTTAGGTCATGAAGGTGGAGCCCTTCTAATGAGATCAGCACCACTTATTAGAAAAAAAAAAAAAAAAAAAAAAACATCATAAAGCTCCCCACGCACTTCCATCATATGAGGACACAGCCAGAAATCATCAGTCTGCAACCCAGAAAAGGGCCTTCACAAAAAGAATAATATTAATTAATTAATTAATTAATGTAAAAAATAATAAATTTTAAAAAAATTTTTTAAATAATAATAATAAATATTTTTAAAGCAAAGGGCCTTCACCAGACACTGAACCTGCTAGTGCCATGATCCTGGACTTCCCAGCCTCCAGAGCTGTGAGAAATTAATTTTTTTTATTTATGAGCCACCCCACCTATGGTATTTTTTATAACCGCCCAGACAGACTGAGAGATTTCCTATACCCCTCACCCACACCCCACCCCAGTCCCTGGCAACCACTTTCTATCTCTATGGATTTGGCTATTCTGTAAACTTCATATAAAGGGAATCGTACAACATGTGGTCTTTCACGACTGTCTTCTTTCATTTAACATAATGTTTTCAAGTCTCATCCAAGTTTCAGTACTTCATTCCTTTTTGTGGCTGCATAATATTCCATTGCATGCGGATACAGTAGGTGCTATCTTTATCCTCATTTTGCACGTGGGGAGTGACTCCCCAAGGTCAGAGGACAACTACGTGCAGAGCCAGGCAGTCTGCCTTCAAAGTCCACACTTAAGCTTCTATTAACGACCTACCATAAAGTACTGGCCTATTTAATCCCATGGTATGAATCATCTCCTTATAAAAAATAATAGGACTACATTATATGCATGTAATTTTGCAGAAGTACCCAGGGATAAAAGTAAGCTGCCCAGCAAAGTCGAGTAGTAGTTTCCTGTTCTCATTAATATTTGCTCATCACTTATCCATTCATCCTGCCATCTGCTCCTCTCTCTAGCCAGCAAGTAACAACAGCACCTAAGATTATAGAAAAGTTAAAGCATAAAACCTAAAATAGGGCTTCCCTGGGGGCACAGTGGTTGAGAGTCCGCCTGCCGATGCATGGGACACGGGTTCGTGCTCCGGTCCGGGAAGATCCCACATGCTGCGGAGCGGCTGGCCCCGTGAGCCATGGCCGTTGAGCCTGCACATCCGGAGCCTGTGCTCCGCAAAGGGAGAGGCCACAACAGTGAGAGGGAGGCCCGTGTACCGCAAAAAAAAAAAAAAAAAAAATCCTAAAATAAAACCCAAACAATATTCCTTGCATAACTAGAGGAAAGAATACTATTATATGGTTTTATTTTACTTTTTATTGTGGAACATTTCAAACATTCAAAAGAGTGGAATGAACTTCCATGCATCTATCACTCAGCTTCAACTCTCATCAACCATACCTCACCCACCCCCAAATTATTGTGAAGAAAATCTCCAGCATCATATTTTTCACATGTAAACATTTCAACTGTATCTCTAATAAGACAAGGGTTAAAAGAAAAAAAACACAAACACAATACTCTGAGTACACCTAAAAAAGTGAAGGATCGGGCTTCCCTGGTGGCGCAGTGGTTGAGAGTCCTCTTGCCGATGCAGGGGACGCGGGTTCGTGCCCCGTTCCGGGAGGATCCCACATGCCGCGGAGTGGCTGGGCCCGTGGGCCGTGGCCGCTGAGCCTGCGCGTCCGGAGCCTGTGCTCCAAAGCGGGAGAGGCCACAGCAGTGAGAGACCCACGTACCGAAAAAAAAAAAAAAAAAGTGAAGGATCCCTTAATATCTTCCAGTATCTAGTCAGTATTAAAATTTCTCAAGAGTCTCATATAAGCTTTTTTTAAACAAATTTTTCAAATCAGGATCCTGATGAAGTCCATTACACACAGCCAACTGTTTGATGCATCTTTTTAGTCATTTTAGTCTACACTTTGTGCCTCTGTTTCCTTTTCTCCCCCAAAATAGCCAGTGTTCCACAGGACCTTTGAGAAGCATGAAAAGTTCTAGACAGATATGTGTGTGAATATGTGTATGTGGGTGTGTATACATATGTATAGATTCAGCTGTAAATATAGATATAGATGTAGATGCAAATTGTAGATAGAGATGTAAATATAGATTAAATGTCGTCAAGTGCTGACCTGGTTGTTCTCTATGTATTTCTCTCTCCCTTTTCTCACTCACTCACTTCCCAAGGAACATTTCTTCTACTCTCCTACCTTCATCAAAGCAGGAAAAAAAAAAAAAAGACTCAAGGAAAAGCCAGCCTAAGTTTGAGAAGATTCAGGGCTAGTTTTTCATTTTTTGCTTCTGAGACGCTAGACAGGTCCAGCCTGGGGGAAGGTCAGAGTAAAAAAGCAAATTGGGGAGAGAGGGAGAGATTCAGACAAAACCTTCTATAAAGTGGGACCAGGAGGGGTGGGAGGGAGGCTCAAGAGGGAAGAGATGTGGGAACATATGGATACGGCTAGCTGATTCACTTCGTTTTACAGCAGAAACTAACACACCATTGTAAAGCAATTATACTCCAATAAAGATGTGAAAAAATAAAAAAAAAGAGGGACCAGGAGAGACAGGCAGAGAGGCAGAGATGCCCATAAAGATGGAATACCCCTCCCCAGCGACCCACAAGTGGAGAGCCCTCTGCCATCCTGCACTCTCGAAAGAGTCCCAGCCAGAGTAAGGGCCTGGGGTACCCTGTATGGGGATGGCAGACACAGGGGGGGGGGACAGGGGGCCCTGCCCAAGGTAGAAATGAACTATTAGCAGGGACAGTGGTGGCCACACTGCCACTGTTACACGTGAGCATATGCCCTGACACGGAAATGGAGCTAGACACCATCTTAACCACATTGATTAAGCACCTTCTCTGGCGATACAGAGATAAGCAAACGATGACTACAGATGGAAAGATCAAGGCACCAATAGCATAGATGGACAGACGGATGCACAGACACTTCCCCGGTTGCTGCCCACACATACACACGTGTAGGCCTGCACACGCACACGTATGCACATGCACAAACGAGCTGCTAGATATGGATGAAACTAGAGACAGGCGCCAAGCATGCCGGGCCAGGGTTGGGGGTGTGCCTGGAGCCATTTCCTGTCAAGGGACCCCCACCCCCTTAACGCTGGGCCTTGATTCATGCTATTCACTCTGCCATGAACAGCCCCCACTCTGCCTCCTGCTCTCTCCACCTCAGACTCCAGGGGGCGTTTCCAGACCCTGCCCTTTCCCTTCAACCAGTTGTTACCCGCTGCACTGCCTGGACCTGTCAAGGATGGTCTTCGTTCTGTCCACAAATGAATACGTGAATGACTTTAGACGTGTCAATACAGGACGCCCTAATAAGAACTAATGGCTCAATGGTCAGCAACGAAGGCTCTGGAAATTTTCCGGGCTTTGGGGTCAAGCAGACCTGGTTCCTACACCAGTGCTACTTCCCAGGCCTCAGTTTCCTCACCTGTAAAACAAGGTGATGCCGTTGCCCTGAGGATGAAATCACATAGAGAATAAGAGGTTTCTAGCATGGTGGGTTTTCTTTGTTTTGTTTTGTTCTGTTTTGCAGTACGCGGGTCTCTCACTGCTGTGGCCTCTCCTGCTGCGGAGCACAGGCTCCGGATGCGCAGGCTCAGCGGCCGTGGCTCACAGGCCCAGACGCTCCGCGGCATGCGGGATCTTCCCGGACCGGGGCACGAACCCGCGTCCCCTTCATCGGCAGGCAGACTCTCAACCACTGCGCCACCCACCAGGGAAGCCCTAGCATGGTGTTTTCCCCAGAGTAGGTGCTCAATCCATGTCTCGTGAAGACCAGTCCAGCATCCAGTCTACCAAACACTCCCCAGCTATTGTGCCAGAGAGACACAACATCAGAGAGAGCAAACAGCTGCGGCCGTGAGGAATACAAACCCCACCTCCCTGAATGTCCCCACGTGCTCTGACCATCAGCAGCAAAGGCAGCGAGGCTGCCAGGCAAGGTCACAGTTCACTGTGGTGGTGCACCAGAACAAAGGCGCCCCAGTTCAGGCCCGCAGTCTGGCCCAGGAGCTGCCTCCTTGCCTTTGCCTGGAGAGCAGGCTCGTAACCGAGGCGAGCGCCCTGAGAGGCCTTCAAGGTGGGTGGGACAGGGCAGGGCTGCTGCAATCTCCATGACCCAAAAGACCTGCCTGCCTGCCTTTATCCGACCTTGGACTTGCATGACCCAAAGAGCAGACACACGATAGGGATGCTGCCTCAGGCTCTCCCTAGCTAATGGCCTTTGCAACCCTCCTCTGCCCTGGTTGAAGCCACCTGACACCCCCAACACACATATGCACACAAATGTACACACATGCACCCCTCTGCAGGACCCAGAATGCCCCCTGTGGGGATTCGAGGGACCTCAGCCCACCTGGACCTCTCCAGCACATCTTCCTGGTGTGGAGCATCACACAGTGGCAGAAGCCTGAGTGTTTTGCCACTAACTAGCTGTGAGATCTTAGGGACATTCTGTAACTCTCCTGAGTCTTAGTTCCTCATCTGTATGATGAAAACAAGTCATTTCTGCCTCCATGCAGAACAGACTAGACATGAGAAACACCTGGTGAATGAATGCTCAAATGGACAAATAATCTACCCAAGAGCCTGGCACTAAAACTAAGGACTGCAAGTTTGCTTCCCCATGCTGACCTGGTGTAGACATTGTGTGACAATGCTGCTAAGTGAGCTCCAGGGGGTCCCCACGCTGCCCCCACTTCCCAGGACGCTCACCCTGGCCTCCTCTGCCCAACTCCCATCCTAGTCTGCACACTGCTGTGCAGCTCCTGAACTTGGCCTCTGACTTGTGCCTGACTGCTTCAGCCTTCTTCGATAGGAGCTGGTACCCTGAATGTGACCATGACCTTGGTTCACAGACTGCTCTCTGCTAGTGTCTCCACCAGCATAGACATCTATGAGCCCCTCCCCAAACACTACCACCACTCGGGTACCGTGTACACCATTTCTTCTTAGGTGAACCTGAACCATAGTCAAACCTGCTGCCAACCCTACCCGCCCCACCCCCAGGCTGCTCTGACTGTCCTGTGACCAGGGTGACCAGGGCTACCCTGACACATCTGTGGAGCTGCCCTGCCCTGCACCTGCTCATGGCATGCTGGGAGTCTTGGAGGTCATGACCATGACACTTAGAAATGGCAAGGAAAGGACAACCTGCAGATCTCTCCAGTGCTGAGCCCATCAGCGGCCAGCTGGTTAATGGTGCTGGAGAAGCCAGATGAGGCTCACCTCACTTGATAACACACACATCCTGAGCAGCAGATCCCGTCCCCTCTCACCGACTCAAGGACATCACTCGACCTGTTGTCCCTTCTCTCTTGTTTGTGGCACGCTCTCTGCAGGGGAATTCCATGAGGACACAAGCACACTGCCATGGCTCCCATCTTAATGAAAGCATCCCTCCCTTGACACCAACACCCCTCCATGACTTTGTTCCCCTTTATAATGAGACTTCTATCAAAAGCTGCCTGGACCTGCTGGCTCTATTCCCTCTCTTCCCATTCTCTCTTGAACCCACTTCCATCAGCTTTGGCTCCATCATCCCACTGCAACACCTCCTGTCAAGGACCTCAAATGCCTTTCTGCTGTAAATCCAATGGGCAGCACTTAGCCCTCATCTTCCGTGACCCACCAGCACCACTGGATGAGGCTCATCCCACCCTCCCCCAAGAGCGCCATCTCTTCCTGGTTCTCCTCCCACTTTGTTGGCGGCTCCTTCTTGGTCTCCCTTGTTGGTTCTCGGTGGCATCATCTGACACACACACTTACTTATGTATTTGTTTATTTTCCACCTCTCGCCCCTAGAATGGAAGCTCCATGAGGTCAAGTTCATTGTCATGTTCCTACTGCCTAGAGCTGTGCCTGGCACATCGTCAGTGTTTGATAAACATTGGTGGATGAGCCCATTTGGGGAGAATGGACCACCATTCTTGAGGACTAGCAATTGCCAAGTCCTGGGCCAGATGCTGGGGATACAGAGGTGGGCAAAGCATGGTTCCCGCCCTCA
>RJWK010032630.1:0-23574 GCA_004363435.1 Platanista minor | reverse complement strand
AAAGGTGGGAACTTGCGGGGGGAGGTGAGAGGTGGTCAGGGACTACGTCAGTCCTCTTCCCTGCTGTGGACTCAGCGAACAGCACAGAGCCTGAGACACTGCACTAATACTGAATGAATGAATGGTGTTAACGAGCTAACGTGTTTTGAGCACTTAGCCTGTGCCTGACATTGTTCTAAGCACTTAACCTGTGTAGTTTCTTTGAACGAATGAATGACTACAATGTGTTGAGCTAGAATATACTCATCTGTGTTATTAAATATACATAGGGAGACTGAGGATCTTTTTCAGAGGGAGAGGAGATGAGGGAAGTGTCACATTGCTAGGCTGGAAAGAGGGAGATTGGGAGGGGACATTCCCAGAGCAGGAAAAAGCTTCTGCAAAAGCAGAGAGGCCTGACTGCAGGAGCGATGTACGAGAAAGCCAGGAGGCGACACCTGAACAGTGGGGTGAAGCCTGGCTGTTGTAGGTTCTGGTTGCTAATGGCAAAATAATTCCCCCCAGAATGCCGTGAGGACCACGGGGGAGACCTACAAACATCCACCTAGAACAGCAGCCGGGGCTGACGCTGTCATTCCGATGGCCTCAGCATCTGGGTCCACACAAGGCAGGGACTGCCGTGCCTGCCCAATAAGTTTCCCCCCAGCTCCCATTTGCCTGGACCTCATCCAGTACACCGAGATGACATAAGGGCCAGAATTCAGGCCGCCCACATTCTTGGTTTAGAAATGACAGTTATTATAAGGAGCAGTAATTGGCTTTTGAAAGTTCAAACTCATCACTCGCTTCTTAAGTTGGGTGGAGGAAGGGAAGCCAAAGGTGCTATTTTTATATCAAAGTGCACAGTCAGAAAGCTGGATCCTGATTGGTAGAATGATGATGGGATGATTTGATTTCCCCAAATCACCTTTGGAAAACTGCAAAACATGCAGTATGACTGTTCTTGCTCAGTTACCCAGTGCCAAGCCCCAGGAACTGCTGGAACACGAAGACTAATCAGATGATTCTTGTCTTTAAGAAGCTCATGGCAGAGCGGACAGATTAATATCCCATCCTCCTCCTGCCTTCCATCAGTCCACTCTTTTTATTGTGTGGAATTTTAAAAATTGAAGTGTAGTTAATGTTGTGTTAGTTTCCAGTGTACAGCAAAGTGATACGTGTATCTATATCTATATCTATATCTATATATCTGTTTCAGATTCTTTTCCGTTATAGGTTATTATAAGATTTTTAAAAATTAATTTATTTATTTTTGGTTGCGTTGGGTCTTCGTTGTGGTGTGCAGGCTTCTCATTGTGGTGGCTTCTCTTGTTGCGGAGCACGGGCTCTAGGCGCGTGGGCTCGGTAGTTGTGGCTTGCAGGCTCTAGAGTGCAGGCTCAGCAGTTGTGGCACATGGACTTAGTTGCTCTGCGGCATGTGGGATCTTCCCCGACCAGGGCTCGAACCTGTGTCCCCGGCACTAGCAGGCGGATTCTTAACCACTGCTCCACCAGGGAAGTCCCTATTATAAGATATTGAGTGTAGTTCCCTGTACTATACGATAGGTCCTTGTTGTTTACCATTAGTTTGTTTTCTGTCTGTGAGTCTATTTCTGTTTTGTAAATAAGTTCATTTGTATCATTTTTGAAGATTCCACATATAAGTGATATCATATGATATTTGTCTTTCTCTGTCTGACTTATTTCACACTAGTCCAGTCTTATATCATATGCCCGAGCAGATCTAAATAAACTTCCTGGAAAAAGATAAAGCACTGCAATGAGTTTGTGCTATGATCATAATAGTAATCAATAGTAGTAACGCCACCAACAACTAACACTGAGAGCTCACTCAATACCAGGCACTCTGCTAAGGGCTGCCCCCTGCCCCATGTCCTTTGGGGTAGGAACAGGGATGGAAGAAAATCTGTTAGGTGCAGGTTAGTGAACTCTGAATTGACCACACACCATTGGAGCCCCAGAAACCCAGCAGCAAACTGGCAGATGGAGAGAGGCTGCTTGCAGCCTGCACTGTGAGTCAGCACCAGCCAGGAGATGCAGCCATTTGGGCATCCAAGGGACTCAAGCATCTGCAATCTGGCTCCGAGCCAGGGCAACAGAGCAGCAGGCTCCGGATGCGCAGCCCTATATGTGTGATAGGCTCAAAATTAAAAGCGTTTGTTGTTTCTAAGAGAATGGAAATCAGAGGAACCTGAACAACCAGTCTACAAGGATCCATACATCGATCAAATGTGCTTGCATTTCTGTTTTCTAAAGATGTTTGCTGCGTTGAATAAATACATCGTGAGAAGAATGGTGCATGTTGATTGACTGCTTAGAGAGAGTGCCCAGCACTCTAAATTCCTTATCCTGGGGGCTGGCTAGACTGCCCCCGGCTGACAGGGAAGGGGATATTTTTGTGAGATGCTCCCTTGGCCTCCTGCGGCAGGACTCTGCGTGTGTTGGGGAGGACCCTCCACCCAAACCTGGCCTCCCCCACCGCAAACTCCGTTTGGCATCTCTGCTTTCTCATGTCCATAGTAGAGTCTGCTTTCAGTTGGCAGTAGGCAGGGGGTGCTGGCGAGAGAGAATTCTTTCTAAGTTGATGGGGGATGGTAGTGGCTGCTGGGTCACACGTATTTTATCAGAAGTTGGTGATGAACTGTCCACATGTCCATTCCCCACCCTTCTCCTTCAAGTACTGCACTGGATGGCTCCTCAGATCCAAGCTGGGGGCTCCTTCTCATCCCCATCTTCCCTCTCCCTCTCCCTCTCCCAACCCTGGGCCACACTGAGCCCTCAGCGGAAGTCCGGCTGGCCCAGCACCTTTCAGGCTCTGCATCTGGCATCCCCTTCTTCCCCCTTGAAATTCCACATTGGGCTCGCCCGTTCCTTCATTCATTCCACGGGCTCATTCCCAGCACCAGCAGGGCCTGGCGCAACGTGGGTGCTTGGTTAATGGCTATGAAAGCAACGCCTCACGCTCCGGGAACGCGGTGCCGGGTGGCAGCGGCGGCCGGTGCACAGGGCATATTTTGGATTTTGACCTTCCCAGCTGCTCGAAACCAGGCAGCGTCATTCCGTCGCCAGCGCGGGACTCCAACCACCTATCGCTCACCGGGCTACAGGACACTTTCTGATGAAGCTCATCCTGGCATCCCTCCCTCTCCTGTCTCGGTTCCTTGTCTAAGGAGCCTCTGGGTGAGTCTGGAACCACCCGGGGCTCCTGGCGACTTTGAGCCGGGCTGGACGATGCGGCTGGGGGGCGGGGGTCTGGGAAGCGCCCCTAAGGAACAGAGCGGTCGCTTGGCGCCCTCTAGTGGCGCAGTGGGGGACGCGCACCCCGGAATCTTTTCCTGTCGCTCCTAGGCCTCCTCGCAGCCTGCTGCCCCATCCGTTCCGGGGACGCCTCCAGGCTCACCTTCCCAAGGTCACCCGGGGGACTCGTCCAGGGTCGCAAAGCGAGCAATGGCGGTGACCAGAGGGGAATGCCAGCCCGTGGTCCAGCCTGCATCCCACCGCCCATTGATAAAGTTAGAGGAGATTGCCTCTAATGCAGACAGTTCAGTCTCTCTTCTGCGCGCAAGCCCTCCGGGACGCCTGCCGCTGCCCTGGCCGCTCCTCTGGAGGTACCCAGCCTCTTCTCTTACCTGAGAACTGTCTGTGTCCCCAGCCAAGGCCACCGCTCCCTGGGGACCCTGGGCCCCACCACCTCTCATGGACATCGTCTCTGAAATCCTCCCCTCTCCCTCAAACGTTCCCTCTCTCCCTCCTGGGTTCTTCCCGGCCACGTCCAAGCTGCTCCAATGCATCCCTTCTTTCGAGAACCCCCTGCCACACCTTCCTGCCAGCACTTCTCATGCTTTGCTGACTTTTTCAGGAAAACTCCTTGAAAATGAGCATAGGTGGGGACTGCCTCTCACACAGCCGAACCCCACACTCCCCCCACTCTCCCCCCCGACCCCCCGCAAGTGCTGTTGTCAAGGTCACCAATGGCCTCCACGTGGCCAAATCCAGTGACCAGTTCTGGGCCCTTCTCTTGCTCGACCCTTGGATGCCATTGACACCGCGCGGCTTGTGTGTGCTGTCAACACTCCCTCCCAGCCCTGTGACACTCAGTACGTCTGCACACCGATGAGTCCCAACCTTAGAAGTCACATCTGCTGTTGTTGGGTGGAGTGTTCTACAAAATGCCCATCAGGCCAACTTGGCTGAAAGTGTTAAGACCTATATCCGTGCTACTTTTTCTGCCTGTTGAAAGAGGTGTTGAACTTTTGGCTTATAACTGTGCAATTGTCTCTCTCCACGCAATTCAGTCTGTTTCTGCTTCCTGTATTTTGAAGCTCTATTATTAGATACATGAAGCACTGTTGTGTCCTTTTCATGAATCGACCCCTTGATCACAGTGAAACGACCCACTTTATTCCTAGTAGCATATTTGCTCTGAAATTTACTTCGTCTGACATGAGCATGGTCTCTCTGGCTTTCTCTGGATCAGTGGTATTGTGATGTCTTTTCCATCCTTCACTTTTACCCCATCTGTGCCTTTGTACTGGGTTGCCCAAAGTGTTCGTTCGGTTTTTTTCCGTAAGATGGCTCTAGTAGCACTTAGTTGTCTTTAACTTCATTCGAAACAATTTTGTTAGATTGTACGTGACAGCTGTCACATCAGCATTTAAAAAAAACTTACCAAAATCGGTGAATTTTTTTTTTTTTTTTTTTTTTTTTTTGCGGTACGCGGGCCTCTCACTGTTGTGGCCTCCTCTCCTGTTGCGGAGCACAGGCTCCGGATGTGCAGGCTCAGCGGCCATGGCTCACAGGCCCAGCCGCTCCGCGGCATGTGGGATCGTCCCGGACCGGGGCACGAACCCCTGTCCGCTGCATCGGCAGGCGGACTCTCAACCACTGTGCCACCAGGGAAGCCCAAAATTGGTGAATTTTTGTGCAGCCATTTTAATATGGAAGATGGAAGAAAAAAAAGCAACATTTTCAGCATATTATGCTTTATTATTTCAGGAAAGGTAAAAACGCAACTGAAATGCCAAAAAAGATTTGTGCAGTGTATGGAGAAGTTGCTGTGACTGATCCAACATGTCAAAAGTGGTTTTCGAAGGTTCGTGCTGGAGATTTCTCGCTGCACGATGCTCCACGGTCAGGTAGACCAGTTGAAGTTGATAGTGATCAAATGAAGACATTAATTGAGAACAATCAATGTTATACCATTTGGGAGATAGCTGACATACTCAAAATATCCAAATCAAGCTATGAAAATCATTTGCACCAGCTTGGTTATGTTCATCGCTTTGATGTTTGGGTTCCACATAAGTTAAGCGAAAAAAACCTTCTTGACCGTTATTTCCCCATGCGATTCTCTACTGAAACGTAAGGGAAATGCTCCGTTTTTAGAAAACAAGTTGTGACGGGCGGTGAAAAGTGGATACTGTACAATAATGTGGAACACAAGAGATCGTGGGGCAAGTGAAATGAACCAACACCAACCACACCAAAGGTTGGTCTTCATCCAAAGAAGGTGATGTTGTGTACATGGTGGGATTGGAAGGGAGTCGTCTATTGTGAGCTTCTTCTGGAAAACGCAGCGATTAATTCCGACAAGTGACTGCTCCCAGTTAGACCAACTGAAAGCGGCACTTGACGAGAAACGTCCAGAATTAGTCAACAGAGAATGCATAATCTTCCATCAGGATACCGCAAGACCGCATGTTTTTGATGACCAGGCAAAAACTGTTACAGCTTGGCTGGGAAGTTCTGATTCATCCGCTGTATTCACCAGACATTGCACCTTCAGATTTCCATTTATTTCGGTCTTTACAAAATTCTTTTAATGGAAAAAATGCCAATTCCCCGGAAGACTGCAAAAGGTATGTGGAACAGTACCTTTTATCAAAAAGATAAAAAGTTTGGGGAAGATGGAATTATGAAGTTGCCTGAAAAATGGCAGAAGGCAGTGGAACAAAAGTGTGACTACTTTGCTCAATAAAGTTCTTGGTGAAAATGAAAAATGTGTCATTTATTTTTATTTAAAAACCGAAGGCACTTTTTGGCCAACCCAATATTTAAAGTGGGTTTCTTATAGTTGGCTCTTGCTTTTAAAAAGTCCTATCTGACAATCTCTGCCCTTTATTTGCGGGGTGGTGTGGGGTTAGAGATATGGCTGGGTGAAGTCACCATCTTGCTATTTGTTTTCTATTTGTCCCACCTGTTCTTTGTCCAGAAGTGAACCCTTGATTCCCCTCCCCGACACCCCCAGAGCTCCCCATCTCAGTAAACACTGCCTGCCTCAGCCAGGTGCTCAAGGTGCTCCTTGGTGTCTCTGAAATCAAACTCCCAGCCCCTCACATCTCCATCTGGTCCAGCAGCAAACCCTGCCACTCTCTCTGGATGGCCTCCCGAATCGGACATCTCTTCCCCACCTGCACTGCCAGTCCCAGCCTAAGGGTCTTCCCCTCTTTCCAAAATGCTCTTCCTAACAGAAAGACTCACAGACATAGAAAACAAACTTATGGTTACCAGTAGGGAAAAGGGGGTGGGGGGAGGAATAAGATAGGAGTTTGGGATTAACCGATACACACTACTTTATATAAAATAGCTAAACAACAAGGTCCTACTGTATAACACGAGAAACTATATTCAATATCTTGTAATAACCTATAATGGAAAAGAATCTGAAAAAAAAAAAGAATCAGTTTGCTGTACACCTGAAACTAACACAACACTGTAAATCAGCAAAAAATAAAAAAATAAAAAGAATGTTCTTCCTCCAGGGTCCTAAAGGGCTTGCTCCTTCTCTGCACCAGACCTCTGCTCAAGCGTGAGCCTTCAGAGGAGCCTTCAGATTAACACCACCACTGCTTACCCCTTTATTTATTGCTTCATTTTCCTCCAGAGCATGTTTCCCTTCACGACACATACTTGTGCTTCTTGCTTAGGGTCTCAGCCCCCAACTAGAATGTGATTCCATGAGGTCCAGGGCTTGCTCTGGTTAACACTGAATCTTAGAGTGGGCCAGTGGCTGGAACTGCATCTTGCTCACTGTGGGTGAGGAGGGAATCTTTGAGGCCTGAGGAAATAAACAGAGTAATTCTGGTCCCTTCAGGTGAATTACAGGGTGATTCTAAAAGAACAGAAGTTAAAAAAAAAAAAAGTGGAACTTCTCTGGCAGTCCAGCGGTTAAGACTCTGCGCTTCCAATGCAGGGGGCATGGGTTTGATCCCTGGTCAGGGAACTAAGATCCTGCATGCCACACGGCGCAGCCAAAAAAACCAGCATTACTCAGCAGGTGTTAGCTACAAACACATCAAAGCCGATTTGTAAAGACACGGTCACAGTTTATTTCTATGATGTCCCTCATGTCACATGCACATGTTGATCCCCGCTCTAAGTCATCCCAGGTGTTTGGAGCTCATCTCTTTCCAAACCCACAATGCATTCCTTCATTTCCTCAATTCTTTGGGAAGAGGCGACACGAATATAAAGTTCTCGATGCATCTTCATGAAGAGTTACTGGATGGGATATCTGGGGATTTGAGAGGTTGGATTATGTCCCCCAGAAGACACGTTGAAGTCCTGACCCCTGGAACCTGTGAATGCGACCTTACTTGGAAATAGGGTCTTTGCAGATGTAATTAAGATGAGGTCATTTCGGATTAGCATGGGCCCTAAATCCAATGACTGGTGTCCTTATAAGAAAAGGGAAATTTGGACCCAGACACACAGACACACACAGGACGAACACTGTGTGACGACAGAGGCAGAGATTGGAGCGATGCGTCCACAAGCCAAGGGTTGCCAGCCACCAGCAGGAGCTGGTAGAGAGGCCTGGAGCAGATCTTCCCTCATAGAGTCTCCAGAAGGAGCTAGCCCTACCAACGCCTGGATTGTGGATGTCCAGCCTTCAGAACTGCGTGAGAGCAAATTTCTACTGTTCTAACCACCCAGCGTGTGGTAATTTACTACAGTAGCCCTAGGGAATGAATGCACCACTGTTCCAGAGACAGCTTAATGATTTGACCGGCACACCGAATCCTGCATCATGGAAATTTTAAGACTATGGGACGGAAGGCAGCTAGGTCTCCGTCTGCAGAAAACGGAGTTGTCTGAGACTTCCTGTGGCTCTGGGATAGATCACCCCACTGCAAGTCTGTCACTGTGTCCTCCGCAAAATAGAATCGGCCAAAGACCTGTGTGTCTGATGTGGCACAAAGATATGAACTTTTGGCAAATCTTTTATGAGTGCCATTGCAACATGCTGCTTTCAGTGCCCTCATGCAGCATTACATGATTCACTTCGATATTGACCTGGAATACCGTCTGGTCATTAAATGTGAGGGACCGGCAGAGTGAGCTTCATCTTCTGGGACCTCTGACATCTACAACAGAAATTGCAGGTGCAGGCGGTAAGATTTCGCTTTCTGCCCCTCATGAAGAATTTGCTGGACCGCGAGCTGAGGGACATCTAGCACAAGGCTAGCCCTTTTGTCGGTTTCCTGGGCCTTCCTGAATGGTGATTTGTGCTCCCTCAAACATAAGTTTCTGCTCCGTGCCCTCTCATTCTGTTCCATCTGTTTGTATCAGCAAGAAACATTATGACCAGGTGGAGGTTTGGGGGGTTTTTTTGTTTTAAAAAATTTTTATATTATATTGGCATGTAGTTGATTTACAATGTTGTGTTAGTTTCAGGTGTACAGCAAAGTGATTCACTTATATATATATACATATACATATATCCATTGTTTTTCAGATTCCTTTCCCATATAGGTTATTACAGAATACCGAGTAGAGTTCCCTGTGCTCTACAGTAGGTCCTTGTTGATTATCTATTTTATATATAGTAGTGTGTGTGTGTGTTAACCCCAAACTCCTAATTTATCCCTCCCACTACCCCTCTTTCCCCTCTGGTAACTGTAGGTTTGTTTTCTATGTCTGTGAGTCTGTTTCCATTTTGTAAGTAAGTTCTTTCATATCAATTTTTAAATTCCACATATAAGTGATATCATATGATATTTATCTTTCCCTGTCTGACTTACTTCACTTACTATGATATTCTCTAGGTCCATCCATGTTGCTGCAAATGGCATTATTTCATTCTTTTTTTATGGCTGAGTAGTATCCCATTGTATATATATATGTACCACGTCTTCTTTATCCATTCCTCTGTTGATGGACATTTAAGTTGCTTCCATGTCTTGGCTATTGTGAATAGTGCTGCTATGAACATAGGGGGTGCACGTATCTTTTCAAAGTATGGTTTTCTCTGGATATATGCCCAGGAGTGGGATTGCTGGATCATACGGCAGCTCTATTTTTAGTTTTTTTTTTTAGAGAACCCGGGGGAAGGTTTTTGAAGTGATCTCTGCACTTGTAGTCATAGAACCCAGTAGAGCAAACTCCAACACACCACCTCAGGGAAAGTAAACGGTAACTGTAGCAATCATGAGAGGCTGGGTTATACTGCAGGGACAAATGACAGTCAAACCTCAGTGGCTAGAACATTTCTTGCCCCAGCTACATGTCTATCCGGGGTTGGCTGTGACTTTGCCTGCCTGTGCTCTTATTCTGAGACCCGGGCTGATGAAACGGCTTCTATCTGGAGCACTGTCTGTTGCTTGGTCAGTTCTGGCTGCTATAACAGAATACCATCGACTGGGGGTA
This sequence comes from Platanista minor, assembly GCA_004363435.1. Taxonomy (NCBI): domain Eukaryota; kingdom Metazoa; phylum Chordata; class Mammalia; order Artiodactyla; family Platanistidae; genus Platanista; species Platanista minor. Next base: position 13,926 of record RJWK010032630.1, on the reverse strand, counting down.
CTTAAACAACAAACATTTACTTTTCACAGTTCTGGAGGCTGGGAGCCTGGGTTTGGAGGGGAAGCATGGTCCAGTTCTGGCAAAGACTCTCTTCCTGGTTTACAGATGGCTCCCTTCTTGCTGTGTCCTCGCACAGCAGAGAGAGAAACCACCTCTCTAGTGTTTCTTTTTATAAGGACACTAATCCCATTCATGAGGAATTTACCCCCATGAACTAATTCCCTCCCAAAGGCCTCATCTCCAGATACCATCACACTGGGGACTGGGGCTTTAGCATGTGAATTTTGGGGTCAGGGGACACAAACATTCAGGCCATAGCACCTGTTCTATGGCAGAAGGAAATGAGCTATGGAGAGAACTACATGCTGGCTCTTCGGTTTCTGCTCAGAAATGACACATGTCACATCCTCTCATATTTCATTGGTTGAAGCAAGTCACATGGCCAAGCGTGAGGTCAATGGACCAGGATGTATAAACTCACAGGGAGGGGAAATGAAATGCTACAGTAAGTCAGTGATATATGAGGGCAAAAGGAGCTGTTGTTCCTTTTCTTTTTTTTTTTTTTTTTTTTTGGCAACACCACACAGTATGTGGGATCTTAGTTCCCCAACCAGGGATCAAACCTGTGCCCCCTGCATTGGAAGGCAGTCTTAACCAATGGACCACCGGGGAATCCCCAGAGCTGTTGTTTCTAAGAAAACTAAGTTGAATTCTTATCTGGGAAGACTGGATAAAGGCAAGTCCCTAAAAATATTGTTGAATTACATTCGAGTCAGACAGGTGAAGACGTTGGGGGAAATCATAAACATCTAGACGGATTCTGTGTGTCAGCCGCTAACATAGTGCCTTTCAGTCCTCACTCCACTTTAACGAAACCAAGACTGGAAATTATACACAATCTATCACTGGTGTATGGATTGTGCGTGTAAGATGGTGTGGCATTTGAATTCGCGGACTCTTCCCCAAACAAAAGGCTCTGGGCTTTACATGAAAGCCATTGTTGATTCATTCAGCGTTCACGGCGGGGAAACAAACCACTCCAGGTATTTCAAGTAGAAAGGGATTTCATAGAGGGAGTTAAGTGCTTACAAAATGGCACAGACATCAAGGGCTGCCCCAGACCTGTGCTTTATGTCCCTGTTGCCACAGCTGTCACCCAGCAGTCAGGGGCTTGCTCCTGTCTGGTCACCCACACCATGAAGCAGGTGACCAGGCAGTGGGACGTGGGTCCAGCTACTGCCAACACACATGCCTGCCAGAGCCTGCTTGCCACCCATTGTGCTAATCTCTTTGGAAAGATTACCTCCCAAGGCTTGTATGGGTGTGTTTAATTGGTAAAACCTTATCTCCAACAGAATCCTAGCTGCAAGAGAGTTTGGGAAATATAGATTTTTTTTTTATTGTTAAGTTTTCCTGCCTCTGCAATAGATAATGGGTTAAATATGGTTTGAAAGAAGCTGTGTATCCAGCAAAATTGGCAAATACAGGAATGTTCTTTTATATATAAATATATTTTGGGGGGACTTCCCTGGTGGCGCGGTGGATAAGACTCCACGCTCCCAATGCAGGGGGCCTGGGTTCGATCCCTGGTCAGGGAACTAGATCCCACATGCATGCCACAACCAAGGAGCCTCAACAAAGTAGACTGCCTGCTGAAACTAAGATCCGGTGCAACCAAATAAATAAATAAATATTAAAAAGTATATATATATATATATATTTTTTTTTTCTTTTCTTTTAGACAGTTTAAGTTAAAATAAGTTGTTGAGGGACTTCCCTGGTGGCACAGTGGTTAAGAATCCGCCTTCCAATGCAATCCCTTTTCACCATGGGGGCAGAGGGGGGGGGCCACTCCTACGATTTTATTGACAAGACAAAATCCCCATTTTGCCCTGAAAGTGGTAGGATCTAAAGGGTTTCATCAGAAAACGTGTACTATTTCCTTGATCTCAGTAGATGCCGGAATCCCCCTGCACTGCCAGTCAGCCTTCTTGTAAGTTTGACAACTGCTGTTTCTGTAACCTAAACAATTTCGTATTTACTTTCTAACTTGAGCAAAAGGAGGGGCCGTGGTTAAGCCATTTAACCTCCTTGCACGTCTGCTCCTCATCCACGAAGTGAAGACGTGAGACCCCTTGTTTTGAAGCAGCACGTTTCCCAGTCCTCGCCCAGACAGCTGTGTATGGCAACCTGGAGGCTGGGGGCTGGTCGTGCATTGAAAATGGGCCTCTGGGGTCAAATAAGGTTGGGAATCACTACGTTAGACAAAGCTTAACGAGTTTCTTCTGGACAGGACTTTTCAGAGCCTCTAGAAGGCCTTGTGAATCTCTGCAGGGCAGGGCAGGTGTAGTTTCTTAAATTCCTTGGCCATGGAACTCTTTTGGTGCAACATCAAAATCCAGCCAGTGTGGGGCTGGAGATTTACAGGTGATACCTGGAGAACACTGCTGTAGAACACAGACCCATGTGTTTAATACCCAAGGGCCACTACTGCAGCTTTTTGAAAAAGCAGGCAACCAGTGCTTCCCACCAATAGTTAGTCCTCACTTTGACCAGACAGAGGATTCCGCAGTCACCCACCAGCCTCACTTGCAGGCCTGTTGAGGGACACCTTTCTCCTGTTACTAAGCTGGCTTTGGAGGGGTTTGGAATGCTTGGCTGGCACAGCAGTGGGTGGTGAGAAATTCCTGGATCTGGTAGGATCTTGGTGCTGCCACTACCAGCTGTGTGACCTTGGGTGAGTCTCTTAACCTCTCTGTGCCAAGTTCCCCTTCTTTAAATGAGGCTAATGAGTGTAACTGCCCCTGAAGCTATGAGAGGAATGCATGAGACAAAGTGGCCAGCACAGCTGGCCACTCACGGGCAGCTTTTTTTAATGTTCCTGTTATTAGTAATAGTGATGGTGGTGCTGGAGCCTGGTCTGCACTGAGCCCTCATCGCAGGTCTGTGGAGGAACCTTATTCTAGGAATGTAGGGCCTCCAAAGGACAGTTCTGTTTAATTTTGAAATATATACATATAGGTTTTCTTTACTGAAAAGCTAAGAACAGATGTCTTGTTTAAATTTCATATTTATTTCTTCAGCTTTAAAAAAACTGTGGTAGGGCTTCCCTGGTGGTGCAGTGGTTGAGAGTCTGCCTGCGCATGCAGAGGACACGGGTTCGTGCCCCGGTCCGGGAAGATCCCACATGCCGGCGGAGCGGCTGGGCCCTTGAGCCATGGCCACTGGGCCTGCGCGTCCGGAGCCTGTGCTCCGCAACGGGAGAGGCCACAACAGTGAGAGGCCCGCGTACCACACACACACACACAAAAAAAACAAACCAAAAAACTGTGGTAAAATATACATAAAACTTAAGCATTTTAAAGTGTACAATCAGTGGTATTAAGCAAATTTGTGTAACCATCACCACTATCCATGTCCAGAATGTTTTCATCACCCCAAACAGAAAATTTCGATACTCTAAACGTAACTTCCCTTCACCCCAACCCGAGGGGCCGCTCTGGGAAGGGTTGCTCTGGAGGGAAGCCCCTCCTCAGGGCCCCACCCTTCCCTAGGGCCCGGTGCCCCACTCGGTTGGCACCCGCCAGACACAACACCAAAACGCAGCCCCCAGCAGCAGCCTCTTCCCTAGCATTTTCTCAGACTTAAAGCCAAGAACAAGTTAATCAATTACGTGCTTCTTTAACCTCCTCTCTCAATACTGCACCTTCAGAGTGAGAAAGTGAGGTGGACAATTACAATGTGACGCAGTATCCTTGATGGGATCCTGACACAGAAGAAACACACTGGGTAAAAACTAAGAAACGCTGAACAAACTATGGACTCTAGTTAATAATAATGTATCAATATCATCTCATCAATTGTAGCAAATGTACAACTAATGCAAGATGTTAACAATAAAGGAAATGGTGTGTGTGCCCATCTATGTGTGTATGTGGGAGGCTGTAATAAGGGCACTCCCTACTCTTCACTTTTCAGTAAATCTAAAACTGATTGATTGATTGCCACGTTGTGGGACATGTGGGATCTTCGTTCCCCGACCAGGGATCGAACCTGTGTCCCTGCAGTGGAAACTCGGAGTCTTAATCACTGGACTGCCAGGGAAGTCCCTTTCTTTTTTTTTTTTCTTAATATAGTCTAATAACAAAGAAAGTGAGGCAGGGTCCGTTGTGATGATCTCATGTGTCAGAGAGCCCCTCCTCTTGAGGGCCAGACATCCTAACGGGCGGCGGGTGCCTTTGGTTCTGGGGAAAAGGATCCCGACGTGGCCATGCCTAGACTGCACAGGGGCAGGCCCCATCCTGTAAGGTGAAACTCGCAACTCTGGGCTGTGGCTCCAGCATCCTAATTATGCTCCCAGAGCACCACAGGGCTGTAAAGGTTTTCCAGACACTGGGGCTGATGATGGAAGCAGAGGGGACACGAGTGACAGGTGGGTCTCATGGACGAGGGCCGAGTCCCTTCTGGAGGCGCTGCACAGGCCCCCTAGGGGTGCAGGAGCCCCCTGCTGGAAGGCCTGCGGGTTGAGTAGGTTGATGCCTGGGTCCAACCCTGGCTCCTTCACTCCAGGCTGTGCGGCCTCAGCAAGGTCTCCACTGACCCCGCACCGCTGTTGGATAGATCTAGTTAAGACAACAAAAGTCAAGTGGTTCGCACCTAGAGGGTGCAGGCCCGCCACATACCCACTGTCTACGACTGGTCCCTGAAGTCATTCGAGGACAGGGGGCGCTGCTCGGCTCAGCATGTGATCCACGGCCATTTTTCTGGGCAGATGAACAGGGTGCCCGTTTCCCCGGGCCGCTGCGTCCCGCCAGGCCTTCGCCCCGCTTCTTACTTGGCAGGCATTCCACGCACCCCGCCTCACCTAGACCTGAGGCAACCCTGTTCTCCCGGCAACACTGTACCCATGTCACAGGCGAGGGAACTGAGGACCAGATCACCTTTAAGGTGGGTTCTTTTTTTTTTTTTTTTTTGCAGCACGCGGGCCTCTCCCATTGCGGAGGACAGGCTCCGGACGCGCAGGCTCAGCGGCCATAGCTCACCGGCCCAGCCGCTCCGAGCCATGTGGGATCTTCCCGGACCGGGGCACGAACCCGTGTACCCTGCATCGGCAGGCGGACTCTCAACCACTGCGCCACCAGGGAAGCCCAAGGCGGGTTCTTTATTCAGCAAGTGTTCGAACTCGACTTGCCCACGGCCGCGTGCGGAGGCCAAGACCGGCCGGTAGCCCGCGAGCTTCTGAGTCTAGGTCTCTCCGGCCCTTCACCGCTGTACAAAGACACCGTCCCCGCCTCGGTCAAGTGCCCGGGACTCGACTAGGTCCAGTACCCCACGGCCCGCTTCACCAAGTGAACCCGCGGACCAATCCCCAGGGCCAGGACCGGGAGGCCTTGGGATTGGCCCATCCCGGCCGGGAGGCGGGACTCTTGTTCAGAGAGTAGAAGCCTCGCCTTCCCTCCCCACCCAATCTCTGTCATCCGCGTGAATAACGCTCGCTCGCGAGACCGGTATCCGGTTGGTGCCTTTAACCCCCCCACAATGCACCGGCGGGGGCGGGGCAGTCGCCTTTTGGCACGGCCTCGCGCGCTGCTTGCGTCATCTTTCCGAGCCGGCCTGGAGATTAGGGCCCTTCTGGGCGCCGGAAGTTTGCCCGGCTCCCTGTTTCTGGAGAATAGGATAAGTTTCTTAAAATGGGTCCAAGGGCCTCCCATCGCCGTTCCTTCCCTTGTCCCCGCAACCGTCTCCGAAGCGCTGGGTTCCGTCCTCACTGCTGTCTTGGCGTGGCTCGCGCTCCAAGCACTCATTTGATTTTTCTCGTTCCACCTAGAGTAGGGATACTTAAGCTGCGGTCCTTGACTGGAGTTCCGGAGGCTGTGATCCGCTTCAAGGTATGTGCAGAATAGGCTGTGTAGGAGCACCTGGGGATTGATGGGGGCGGAGGGGCTTTCATCAGACTTAGGTGCTGAGAACCCTCACAGGACTAACAGGGCCCCATTTGGTCCGTCTGTGGGCTCTTTGTCAGCACGGGGCCTGGCACAGATGTCCTCAGGTGCTTATTAGAGGGAAGAGAATATTCTAACTTTATTTCTCCCAGTACCCTCTACACAATCCTCAGTCTACTTCACGGGGACACTCGGTATCACCGCACACAGCTTTTGATTGCACCCCTCCCTGGTGGGATCAGGCTCTTCCCTCTGCCGGATCGTTCATTCATTCATCCTTCCATCAAAGCATGATGGAGCCTATGAACTAGCGAGTGGAGGGGTGGAGCACAGCGCCAGACACTGGAGACACAGTGGTGAACAAGACAGGCCCAGGCACTGTTCCCGCTGAGCTCATGGTCTCCGGGAGACACAGGGAGGTTGGAGCTGAGGGAGAAGCCGTGAGCGCCTCTGGATTGGTCACCAGGGAGATCTGAGACTGAAGGATAAATAGCTAATAACCGAGTCAGGGTGAGGGGGGAACGGCACGGGTAAGATTCCGGCCTGTCACAGGAGGAGAGGAGAGGAGAGAAGGCGTAGGGCCAGCGTTCTGACCCTTGGAGGGTTGCTAGGAAGGTGTGGACTAATGAGTGCTTTTGGAAGATGCAAAACCAGGGGTGCGCTCACATGAAGAGCTGGCTGGCTGTTTATGTGAGGGATGCAAGAACAGGAGGGAGTTGGGCAGACAGAGGCGGGAAAGGGAACGGCTGGGCAAGGGCTGGATGTAGAAATCCGACATGTGCAGGAGACTTCCTGGGCCTTAGTTTGCCCATCTGTAAAGTGTGAGGGCTGGACTCCCACGTTTAAGGTCCTCCCACCTGTGATTTGAACTTAGCAACACGCCAGGGTGGTGAGGGTTTATAAGTGATTACAGCAGGGAGAGAGAAGGAAGGGAGGCCGGAGAGAGTGACACAAACACAAAAGGGATACTGGGAAGAGCAGGACCCAGGGGCCTGCCCAGGTCAGAGCCATCCTCAGATTCAGACCCTCAGCTGTCCTGCTGTGGGACCTTGGGCAGTTCACTCCAGCTCCCAAGGGCTCAGGTTTTGTCTTTGTGATATGGGGATAGTTAGTAATATAGGGGACACTGTCTCTGGGTTTTTGGGGTTGCCGTAGCCAGGGAACTGCAACTCAGAAAAAAACAACTACAACGTTGATTTGCATACATATAAAATAATCTCTGGAAAAATAAGCAACTTTGCCTCCAGAGAGTGGAACTGGGTGAGTGGATGGTGGAGGGCAGAGAGGGCAGAGAGGAGAGGAAGGAAAGTTGTGTTTTTTTTTTGTTTTGTTTTGTTTTTTTACTGTTTTTCTTTTTGAATTTTGAACCACATGGCAAGTCGGAGAGCAATGTCAGGCCTTCGTGTTTCTGCACTGGTCACAGCCGGGCACATATACCAAACTTGAAGGCAGGGGGCACATTAGCAAGGGCACGTTCTGGGTATCTGGACGTCTGAGTTCTGATTGAGGTCTCCCACCAACACACCCTGGATTTATTTTCTTCACTCATAAATTTAGAGACAAGTGGGGGCTTTATAGAGGGTAAAGCAAAATCTTAGGACCCTGCTGGCTTGCAGGGATTCGGATTCTACCAGTGACTAGCTGGTGAGCTTGGGTAAATCACTTAATCCCTCAGAATCTCAGTGTTCTCTTCTGAAAAATGGGGATTAACGCCACAAACCTAATTGTTGTGAGAATTTGATAAGATGCTGTGTGCAGCAGGGGGACAGTCCAGCATGTGGTAGGTGCTCAGTAAGAATTACTTCCGGGTGGGGGAGGGACGGACTGGGAGTTTGGGATTCGCAAATGCAAACTATTACATACAGAATGGAGAAATAACAAGGTCCTACTGTATAGCACAGGGAACAGTATTCAATATCCTGAGATAAACCATAATGGAAAAGAAAATAAAAAAGAAGGTATGTATATGTATAACCGAATCGCTTTGCTGTAGAGCAGAAACGAACACAACATTGTAAATCAACTACACTTCAATCAAAAAAAAAAAATTATTTTCATTCTTTCCCCTGTTCTAGCTTTGAAGAACCCACGACAGGCTGGAGAAACATAACCGAGTTAATGTTTGTTTTTTCCATTTAAAGGCTTTCAGAATGTGTGATGCAGGGAGAACGCGTCAAGAAGCACAGAGTGTCCAGTTTACAGTACAATCTGACCAGCGATTATGTAAAAATACCTGAGCACCGAGGAGGCTCAAGGCAGGCCTCCCATATGCTGGGAGGCGGTGGTGCCATCCGGCGGGTGCCCTTGGCGGCCCTCTGGTGGTGAGGAGGGAGACTGCGTGTCAGTGTAACGGCCTGAGCGTCTCGCATCAGGACCTGGCTGATTCCAAGTGTTGCAACCTGGAACAGGAATGTACACTTGTAAAATGTAAAAGGTACACTTGTTAAATTAGTGCACATATTCCAGAAATATATAAGCTCTTGAAATATTTATTTTTTGCACATACTGACATATATAGTATATGACATATATATTCTGTTTGGGGATATATATATGTGTATGCATATAATATGATTCTGTTAAGCAAACTGTTTTGGAACTTGCTTGTTTCATCTAAACATATATTTTGAGTAACGTTCCATGTAAGAACATATAGTTTTAACACAGTCTCCATTTTTTTTTTTTTTTGCGGTACGCGGGCCTCTCCCGTTGCGGAGCACAGGCTCCGGACGTGCAGGCTCAGCGGCCACGGCTCACGGGCCCAGCCGCTCCGCGGCACGTGGGATCTTCCCTGACCGGGGCACGAACCCGCGTCCCCTGCATCGGCAGGCAGACTCTCAACCACTGCACCACCAGGGAAGCCCCCACAGTCTCCATTTTTAAAAACTTTTATGGAACAGTTGAAAGCATAAAATATACTAATCTTAAGTCTGCGGCTTAATACATTTTTATATATGTGTACACCCATAATGCATTCTTTTTTCCAACAGATGAAAAATGTTAATCTCCATAATAATAATAGTTAATACATTTAATGTGTTCCAGGCACTACTCTTAAGTGCTTCTCCACATAGAACCTTTTTTTTTTTTTTTTTTAAATATTTATTTATTTATTTGGCTGCCCCGGGTCTTAGTTGCAGCACTTGGGAGCTTCACTGACGCGTGCAGGATCTTTAGTTGCGGCATGCGGGATCTAGTTCCTGGGCCCCCTGCATTGGGAGCGCAGAGTCTTAACCACTGGACCACCAGGGAAGTCCCCACGTAAAACCTTCTTTAAAGTTAACATACTATTCCATTCTGTGGATGGTCGAAGATAAATATAGCCGACATTAGTTAAAGTGGTGAAAATAGATATTATTCAGTCATGACAGACAGCAGGGGAAAGAGCTGAGTTCTGTTCTGATTTGCGCAGAGGTGACCGGTGTTTAATAGAGTATAGTTGATTTATGCCCATTTTTATTAAAAAATTATTTTTATTGCATTTATTTTTTTTGGCCATGCTGCGTGGCTTACAGGATCTTAGTTCCCCGACCGGGGATCTAACCCGGGCCCCTGGCAGTGAGACCGCCGCGTCCTAACCACTGGACCGCCAGGGAAGTCCCTCAGAGGTGACTGGTGTTTTAAAGGGAGGATAAGGGAGTAGGGAGGGGTGTGGGCAGTGGCGCTTAAGTGAAAAATCACCAAGGGTGGGTCAGTGTAGATGAGACCGGGCTGGCTGTGTCTGCTAGCCGATAATTACCTGTCAGAATTCTACCCTCCATAAAAGCCCTATCTTTCCGGATGAGTCCATTTCAAGGGAGTGGCTTTCAGGTCGTTGAGAAAGACACCCCTGAGCTGTGGAAGGTACACATACATCTCAGAGGGACCGAGGAAGGTTCATAATCGTAAGCGCTTCTCAGTAAATGCTCTGAGGAAGGCAGGTCAGGGCCTGTGGTCAGGGGTTGGCTGGAACAAATGGGAAATTGTCCTGGCAGCCTTGGGCTTCCTCAGGCAGGCACTTTAATGGGGGGCTGGGGTCATCCTAGGGACACAGCCTCCTGCTGCTAGAGCCAGGCTAGAGCTTACTCATCTCAGTGCCAGGGTTTGGATGGAGCCATTATGTGCCAGGAGCTCTAAGTTCTCAGGATGCACCTGTATTTATTTAATACATTCTCTGGCTTCTACCACTTTTCACTATGGAGAATAAGGCTACCATGAACAGTCTCAGTGGCTAAATTCCTAGAAGCAGATTTGCAGTGTCAAAGGCATGACATTTAAAAGTTTTAATATTTAATATTTTAAACATCACCCAATTGCCCTTCCAGAGTTGTACAAATTTGCATTTCCATCACAATAAACATAAGTGCTATTTCCTCCTAGCCTCCCCACTGTGGTGTGAATTTCCTTCTCCGGTCCATGGTGACCAGCTCCTCCCACCAGGGTGGCTGACTTTTCCGTGGATGAGCCCCCGCTTCCCTCGCGGAGCCCTTGTTTTCTCACTGTGAAACGGGGCGAGGACACATAACAATTACAGCAGGTGCCATCTGCTGAGCTTCCGCTGCTCACTTTAAATGATCATTTCTTTAATCCTCCCAAACACCTACAAGGGCTGAATCATTATCTGCATTTCACAGATGAGAGCACGGAGGGGGATGGAGCTGGAATCGCAGCCCAGCGTGAAGGCGGCAAGTCGCCTTCCTCCCTGGAGCCCAGCTTCGGAGGGTGAGCTAGAAAGCTGCCATGAGTGGATGGGGCCCTCTGGCATCTGTCGCAGCTGCCCCTCGAGGGGCATTATGGGGTAATCACCTGTTTGATGTCTCTTCATAGCTTAGGGGGATGCAACCCCAGAGAGGCCCTGTCAGAGGAAACAGATTCTTTTTCCTGCTTTATAGTGAAAGGCCAGCTACCTCTTGTGAATTCTGGGTCATCACCTGTAGCGTCCTCAAAAGAGCCGGTTTCAGGGAGAATTAATGGTAAATCGCAAAACCTCCTCGTGGAGGAGGGGCGAGCAGGTGGTGGGAAGTGCAACGTCTGCCCCCCTACCCTCGGCCTCGCATGTGGCCAGAGAGAATCACACGAGCGGTTTCACTTTCAGTGCAGCCTCATTTGGACATTCAGAATTCACTGAACATTGAGGGGATCAGAGGGCGGCTTGCTCATCTACCCGCCCCAGATCTATACATCTGCATGAATTCCTCCCTCCCTGCCTTCTTTCTGTTACAGTGGATAATCTGTCCTTGTTCCTGTTGAAGACCAACCCCTGCACTTGTGCTCTGGGTTCCAAGGCCCCTCTCGCCTTCACAGACCCCATGACGGGCTTATTCCCCTTGACGCACAAACACTCTTGAGCAGCCCCCCACGCAGCAGGTCCTGTTTTCTGGTTTCCTAAACACCACGGTGTTTCACCTTCCGTCCTGCTTCCCACCACGCCCAGCGGTTCTCTCTCCGAGGCCAGCAGCCTCCCCCGATGGCCAAGCCCTCTGGAGACCCTTCCCGACCCCACCTGCCTCCAGGCCCCAGGCCGCTGGGCTAGTTAGTTACGTCTTCAATTCATTCTCTTCGGCACACGGGGAGGTGCTCGAGGATAGCGCCATCCTGCTCGGAATAAAACAAAGACGTGTGTGGAGGGAATGGACCAAATGCGTGAGGTCGAATGGCATCACCATTGAGCGCCACTCAACTGAGCTCGGGGTCACCTCGCTGCTTCTCTTTCCTGTGTGCCTCCTGCGTCTGGTCAAGGGCCCGGGCGGGCAGGGGTGGGTGAAGAATGAGAGCGGTGTTTGGATCCCTGTCACCCGGGTGAGGCACGAGCTTTGTTCCTGCTAAGAACACGGCAGGCCACGCACCCTCCGAGTCTCCGTCCCCGGGCTGCCCCCTAGCTTGGCGCTGGGGTGGTGGGAGAGCGCGTGGACACCCCGTCCACCCCGTCCCCTGAGAAGGGGACCCTGCACAGCCTTCTCGGGCCACCAGCCTTCCTTCCCTTGCCATCGCGGCCCGACTCCTTGACACGCGGGCGTTGGGAACGCAGGGGCTTCACGCCTGGTCCCCACGGCCAGACGTCCTGAGTCCCAGCGGTAGCAGAGACTTCGCACCCTGAGGCGGCTCTGGCTCCTCCCGGCCGGTCCTTGCTCTCCTGCACGGGACCCCCACTCTCCCCAGCTCATTCAATTTGAGGGGCTTACGTCTCCCCCGCCACCCCAGCTCCACATTCCGCAGCGAGCTGGCCCTTGCCGACGTCTGCAGCCTCATTCCTCAGCCATTTCCCCTGATCCCTCTGGTGACGGTGTAGCTCTAGCAAAACTTCATGACTCCCCCATCGCTGGGTCTTTGTACACATCCCTTTGCTTGGAACATTTTCCACCCTCACTGAGCGGAGCCCAGTGAGACGTCCCCTGCAGCGCCCCGCCCTCTCCCTGTCGTGATCCTGACTTGTTGGGCATCTCTCCGTAGAAGCAGGATGTCTGTGAAGCTCATCACCACCATTACTGTCTGGCACATCCCATAAACCCTGGGATGGGATGAGCAGTGAGCGAGACTCCCTTCCCCACGGCCTGTCTCCTTCCGGGGTCCAGACCCTTCCCGGCGGGCATCCCAGCATTTTGCACCTTCATTCGCCTGACAAAGTGAGCAAAGTCTGCACCCGGGGCAGAGCTGGGCACTGCGGACACACGATGAAAAAGCAGATGAGGTCCATGTCTGATGGTGGAGGCACTTAACTAAGAAACAAATATAATTACAAATTGTATCAGGGCTCTGAAGGAAAGGGGGTGGGCTGAGGGTAACGGGGGTGTCCAACTCGATAGGGTGGTTAGAGAAGGACTCTTTCCGAGAAGACATTGCCGTTTAGACTGGTGGGATAAAAAGAAGTCAGCCAGGCCACTTTGGGGGATGGGATGGGCATGACAGCCTGTGCAAAGGCCCTGTGGTGGGAAAGAGGTCATCGGGTGAGACATGGAGGCCACTGATGAAACACATTGAACACAGGTTGCAGAGGTCAGCAGGAGTCAGGTCAGAGATTCTTATCTCCATGGAGAGGAGTTCAGGCTTTATTTAAGTGCCATGTGAAGCCACTCAAGGGTTTTAAGCAAGAGGGTGACGTGATCACCGTTTAAGATGCTCTGGAGAGAAAGCTGTCACACTGTCTAGGGGATGATGGAAGCTGGGGCAAGGCAGATGGGCAGAGATGCACCTGGGAGGCGCAGTCTCTGGGATTCAAGAATCCCTAGTGGAGGGAGAATCCAGGCTGTGTTCCGGGTTTGACCAGTAGTGGTGACAGCACCAACTCCTGGGATGAAGACGAGTGCAGGGTCGTGGCTGGGAGGTGGCAGGCAGGTGTGGCCCGTCCTGCCAGCACCGGCCCCTCTATGTGTGGGTGTCAAGACCGTCCCAGGCACCCTGAGGGCCCAGCGCCCACACGCTCACAGGCATCTGTTGACTGGAATTCTCTCCACTATCTTCACCTGGGTCGTCTTCACTCTAGGGGGCCTGTGTTTGATTTTAATTTTTTTATACTCAAGTTTTGCAAGAGCAACGGGTGAAAAATATGGGTACATTTATTTTTTTTAATAGAAAATGTGTGGTTATAAATGACTGAGCATTTCTGGTACATCCTGTACAATGCACGGATGATTCCAAAAAGCTTTCCTCAAATGTTCTGAGAAACTTGGATTTTAATATGGCATTTTTTTTTTTCTATTCTGGAAATACCTAAATTTTTACTTGTTAAAGTAAAAAAATTTCCATATGAAGCTTGTTGCCTATCTCAAGTAAATTTTTCATTTTCCTAGAGATATTAAAAAAATTCACAACCTAGGGGCTTCCCTGGTGGCACAGTGGTTGAGAGTCCGCCTGCCGATGCAGCGGACACGGGTTCGTGCCCCGGTCCGGGAAGATCCCACATGCCGTGGAGTGGCTGGGCCCGTGAGCCATGGCCGCTGAGCCTGCGCGTCCGGAGCCTGTGCTCTGCAACGGGAGAGGCCACAACAGTGAGAGGCCCGCGTACTGC
>RJWK010032629.1:0-23574 GCA_004363435.1 Platanista minor | reverse complement strand
ACACACACACACACACACACACACACACACACACACACACGGAAGTACAATGATAGAAAGCCAGGTCTGACAGTTTTCTTCAACCAGGAAATGACCACGGGTCCCTTAGAGGAAATCCACTGAGGGAGCGGGTGGTGCCTCTCCTGGCTGGGTCTTTGAACTGTGGAATGTTCTACAGTAGGTTTAGCAGGTGGCCCAAAATATATGTTAACTAGCCTGTGGTGAAGGGAAACCCTGTCCACATCTGACAGGTTGGAGTGGGTTGTTTCAGTGACCAGGGTGTGTACCAGGTAACATGGCTGCTGAGGCGTGAGTAGTGTCTTGCGCAGCCCACAGGGCAGTGGGTGAATCGTGTCTGAGCGAGCGCTGGTCCTCAACATGGTTCTGTCTCCGCTACCCGTGCTGGACAGGGGGGTACCTGAGGCACTGAATCCCTCGGGGGTGGGGGGCGGGCCTGGCGGGGCAGTGCTAGGGGGTGCAGCCTCCAGGGGCCCCTTGGCTCCCCAGCAGGCTGTAGTAAGCTGAGGGACCATCAGAAACCAGGCAAAGACTGGCTCCTTCTAGGAAACTGGGTGGAGGTCAGGGCTACTGAGCTTCGAGGCGCTCAGACTGCTTCTTATTTGCAACGCTTACCACCAAATACCACATAGATCAGGTTCATCTCATTCTCAGTGGCACTGTGTTACCCACAGGTCCTCACAACCCTGGAGAAGGCACCAGGGAACTCTGGCATGTCCTAAAGATCTTGATGATTGTATCTCCAGAGGATTCCCTCCTAAATTATAGGCTGCCATCTGAAATATGTGCCACATTTGGTAAAGGGCTTAGTGGGTGATCCAAATTATGTGTTAATTGAGCCCTTGGAGAAAAAGAAAATAGATCAAATAAAACTCATGGAGGAAAGTTTGTGAACCTGAAATTCCCGAGCATTAACTGCTCATAGATGGTTCCCTTCTATCAAATCGTTAAGCTGGTTGCAATAATTTATTTAAAACATAAACTTCTCTCCTAATTTGTATTGTCTGTTTTTGCTATTGCTGTTGTCACCACCGTTATCACAGCTGTCAGTCACTTCAGAAAGCCCAGATGTAACTAACTGTTGAGGGCATTTCTTATCTCTCTCTAGAGGACAATTGCTCCTTCCAACATGTTCTGCCAGGCTTTGCTAGGACTAGTTTTAGAAGCATCCTGAAATGAAGTCCTGCCACTTCCCCTGGGAGAGACGATTCCATGGTTAGATCTTATCGCAAAGATAACTTTCCCTTTGTTATTCTTTCCCAGCTTTCTGTTCTAAATGTCATCCTGGCAATCATTAATCACAATGAATAGGAGTTTATAATTAATAGAGGCCCAAATCATTCAAGTGGAAGATTACTCTTTTGAATTCTTGTATTTTTCTTGGAAGATGTCCTTGAGTTAATTATTTAGTTGTTTTTTTAATTTTTTTACAGTCTTGTTTCCAAAAAGAACAAATTGATCACAGTAATGTGGGGCATGAGGGGATTATGTATAATGTATGCAAGAGCCAGACGTCAAAAATAAAACTAAAACAAGGCCCCAGGGCTTTGGTGCTCCCCCTGCTGGCTTTTAAGAAAGGAAAGAGGGAAGCTGCCTCTGCTCAGAGCTTTGCAAATCCTAAGGATGCTGTTAGGGTACCAGTGAAACACAAAACCAAGAGAAGTTCACCGTTTGTCGGGTTTCCTTAGGCGCCAGGCTGGGCACAGTGGGTGAGGAGGAGGCATCTCCCAAACATGAGGGGCTGTGGTTGGCTGCGGGCTCCCTGGGCCTGCCGTTTAGTGTGGCGTCCCCAAGCTTTTGGGCACCAGTGACTGGTTTGGTGGAAGACAATTTTTCTATGGGCCCGTGGCAGAGGACGGCGTGGAGTGACGGTGCAGGCGATGATGCGAGCGATGGGGAGCCGCAGATGAAGCTTTGCTGGCTCTCTGCTCACCTCCTGCTGTGCGGCCCGTTTCCTAACAGGCCGCGGACTGGTACTGGTCCGGACTGGTTCTGGTCCATGGCCTGGGGGGTGGAAACCCCTGGTTTAGTGCACTGAGGGGTCCTATCTTTTAGATGGGGCCTCCCTGAACTCCCAAGATCAACAACCTACATCCACATGGGGAACATGGGACAATTTACATCCCAGTCTGGAATATGGAGACAACCAGTCAACAGTGAGACACGGAAGAGGGCTGAGTAGTATTCCATTGTATGTATGTACCACATCTTCTTTATCCACTCCTCTGTCGATGGACGTTTAGGTTGCCTCCACGTCCTGCCTATTGTAAATTGTGCTGCAATGCACATTGGGGTGCGTGTGTCTTTTTGAATTATGCTTTTCTCCGGGTATACAAAATAATGCCATTTGCAGAGACGTGGATAGACCTAGAGATCTTCGTACAGAGTGAAGTAAGTCAGAAAGAGAAAAACGACTGTCGTATAATATCGCTTATGTGTGGAATCTAAGATAATGGTACAGATGAACTTATTTGCAAAGCAGAAATAGAGACACAGATGTAGAGAACAAACTTATGGACACCAAGGGGGGAAAGCAGGTGGGGGGATGAATTGGGAGATTGGGATTGACATATATACACTAATATGAATAAAATAGATAACTAATGAGAACCTGCTGTATAGCACAGGGAATTCTATGCAATGTTCTGTGGTGACCTAAACGGGAAGGAAATCTAAAAAAGGGGGATATATGTATACATATAAGTGATTCCTTTGCTGTACAGCAGAAACTAACACAACACTGTAAAGCAATTATACTCCAATAAAACTTAATTAAAAAAAAAAAAAAGAAACCACACAGCTGTGGAGTCTGTGATTCTGTGGCTCAGGGGAGAGGCAGAGAGTGCAGAAAGCTCTAGGGTGCCCCCCTAGGCCTCCCTGTTCCCTACCTGCTGGCAACTCGGACAGCTTCTCCCCTGGGGCAGGCATTTAGCATAGTGTTCCCACGGACAAATCATGTTTATGTTCTATGTTCCCTTTTTGGCCTCACTGGTGCCACTTGTTTTTTAAAAAAGGACACCGTTGTGTGCTCATTCTCCAGGCTCAGCAACTTCTGGGGCTGCTGAGCCCCAGGGAGGCGTCCTGAAGCTGCCGAGCTCCGAGTGGTTTGAGGCATCTCCCTGGCATTGGATTACGCTGCCTGGACTGCATTCCTGCTGACCTGACTCCACCCTGCTGGCCTTGGGAAAACCCTGAGTCATGAATCACCTTCTGGTGATGGTGATGGGATTCCCGGAGGGAGGAGCGGAGCTCTGGCCAAGTGGGACTGGAATCCTGCACTATGCAAGGGCGGGGATGCAGGAGAGGGAGTGCTTAATTCACATCTGAGGGACTAAAATTCATTCATTCATTCTCTCCTTCACTCACTCACTCATCAGGCATTAACCTAATTAGAAATTTGTTCTAATAACGGTAATGTATTGCAAAGTGAGTGTATATGGCTTTTAAGGAAAATTGTTTCACAGCATTGACTCTTCCCACACTGTGGTAAATTGTCAGCGAAAATGACCCCAAGTCTCCCCCTCCTTACATCCTTATATAGTTTTAAATGTAGCTTTGCTACATTTTAAATCTTTCTCCTTGAATAGAAGGAATCTATTTTTTCCTACCCTTGAATCTGGACTGGTCCTGCAACTTCCTTTGACTGGTAGAATGTGGCAGAAATTATAATGCCAGTTCAGAGCCTGGCCTCAAGAATCCCTGGATGATTCTGCTCTCTCTTTCAGAGCCCTGCCACCTTGGAGACCAGCCCATTGTGCTATTCTCTGACAGAAGAATAGAGGCCACATGGAGGAATCAAGCGCCATTTGTCCCGGCTTGAGGACATCATAGATCATCTTTCAACCTGCTGACCCCCAGACACATGTGAAAATCCAGCCAAGATAAGGAATGCTGCCTACCCCTCCTTGAGGGGACTGTCGGTGCATGAGCGAGCCCAGCCGAGGCCAGGAGACTTCCCTGCTCACCCGTAGGCTTGTAACCAATAATCAATGCGTACTGTTTTAAGCCATAAGGTTTCAGGGTGGTTAGTTACACAGCAGTCGTGCCAAATGCATTCTTAGCAATGAGTAGACAAGGTAGAACCTGTCCACCAACCCTGGAAGGATGTATTGTTACTAGGAATTTCGAGGATGTCCATCAGCCAGGGACATGGGATGGAAAGGAAGTTGTGGTATGACTCCTCCTGAGAAACCAGTCCACGTTGGATAGCTAAAACGGGGCTGGTTCCAACTCTGGCCAGACTATTAGAAGGGGTAGGGAGTTGCTATGACAACTGACACACCTGTATTATGCTGCCTAATACTTTTTGCTGGCCAGGTATCCATCAGACACACCCTCAGTCCTGTTGGCAGCCTCCCCACCTCATCCCCTCACTGTCCATCTCAGTGGTTTGCAGACCTGGGCCTGGCAGCCACCTAGGAGGAGGGTTCATAGATGCTGGTGGACAGGAGCTTGGGTCTCCAGTGCTTCAGGACCAGGAGGACTGCCAAAAGGACCTGGAGCTATAGGTGTGCTGGCTCCTGCTTTTGCACTGGAGCTTATCATGGCTCCTCGTTGGTGAAGGGGCTCAGGAAAGCACCACAGGGAGCACCACGTGGCCCTCACTGAGGGGGTGGCGCTTATTCCTGCTGCTGAGACTAATGCTCCGACACAGGCCTAGGCAGAAAGGAGTCAGAGCCCTTGACAATTTGGGATGTAAGGTGAGCCATAGGGTTTCTGCTTTCGCAAAAGCCTGCCAAAGCCCTGCTCGTCTCTCCCCCAAGCCTGGAATTCTCACCGTTACAGTCGTAAGTCGGCCTTTCAGAATGGTCATCATGCGTGCATTATCTCATTTGTATTTTCCCCACACATGTGACACAGGTGCTAACGTTCCCACTTTTGCAGCAAGTCATGCCATTCCTAAGTGCCAGAGCTGGGATTTGAACCCAGTTTGCCTGGTTTGAAGACAAACCAGGAGGGGGTGGGATCCCAGAGTTGAACAAAGGGCTTTAAGTCAGAGTCACTTGGAAGGAGAGGAGATGGGGCCCAGGACCCCTTAGTTGTCCAGGGCTGGGGGTGGGCGCACAGGGTGATTTTGATGCATGTGATCCCTCAGCTTGCATGATGCAGTGCATACCTCCTTCTACCAGATGGCCCACTGCAACCCCATTGGTGACTTTCTTGCCTCCTGTGACTCCCCTCTGAGCCTCTTGAGATGGGGGCTTATGGAATATTTGTTGCTCACAGTGGGGAGGACACCCGTGACTGCAGGTCCACAGCAGGCCTGGGTCAGGGTGAGGCATGGTGGAGGGGCTGGGCATATCAGGCAAAATAGGCCTGGTTTTGCCTAAAGTGGAGATCCACGTGGCTGAATCCTCACCATTATTAAGGGTAATGCAAAGTCTCTAAAAAGAAGACAGATCATTCTCAAGAAGCTCAGAGTAAGGAGAGACCTTACAGAGAGAACGCCATAGAGGTGGAGCATTGATCTGGGCTTTGAGACAGAGGAGGAAGAGCCATTTATCCTTCACCGTCTTCTCCTCACCACCTTGGTGGTCTTGACGCCTGCGGGCTGGTAGTTGTTGATGGGAGTGAGAGAGACTTGCTGCTGGTCCAGGTTTTTCTCCCTTTAGGCAAGGAACAATTCTTGTACATTTCAGAACAGAAGCCTCTCCGTGTAGCTCTGGGTGTCAAAAACCAAGACATTGTAGCTGTTTCTGCGGATCGTGGTGGGTCAGCTAGGAAGGCTACTCTCTGTGCTGAAGCAGGGGGAGGGGGCACTTGGGGACATCCCTAAAGGCTCACAATGCTGGTAGGGGGCAACCCCAAAGCTAGGCTTGGACTCAAGTCTGTAAAGGCAGGGAAGCCCCCTCCCCCATGTGCATCAGGTTTCCATGAAGGGCTTGTTAGATTAAATTCCTGGATCCCCAAAGCTGACTACCTCAGAATGAGGGGGCCTGGGCCTGGAGATCTACTTGTTTAGCAATGTCTCCTGGCGCGAACCTGCCTGGAAGAGACCCTCCCCAGCCCTGCTGGACCAGGATGCACCTTATGCACAGGCGGCAAGGCCAGATGGGCAAACGCGGTGCTCCCTCAGTCTTTACAAGGACCCTGTTTTCTACACATTCCCCCCCTCCATACCACTGGCTTCCAAACATATCTGCACATCAGAATTGCCTGGGAAGATTTTTCCAAAATACGTATTTCAAACTCTCATCCTGGACCAAGCTAAATCAGAAACTCATAGGACTCATAGGATGGGACCCAGTAATCTCCATGTAGTTTTAGAAAAAAAGATCTCCCCAGTGGATTTTGATGCTCAATCAGGTTAGGGGACCACTGAGCTTTACTCACTCTGGGTCCCACACAGGTGACACCAAACAGGTGACCCATTCTTAAATCAGGGCTCAAGGATCGCTGTCCACCACCGTCTTTTTAGTGCACTTAGGGTATTTTTTTTTTTTTTTTTTTTTTTGCGGTACGTGGGCCTCTCACTGTTGTGGCCTCTCCCGTTGCAGAGCACAGGCTCCTGACGCGCATCCTCAGCGGCCATGGTTCACGGGCTCAGCCGCTCCGCGGCATGTGGAATCTTCCTGGACTGGGGCACAAACCCGTGTCCCCTGCATCGGCAGGTGGAATCTCAACCACTGCGCCACCAGGGAAGCCCTAGGGTATGTATTTTTTTACTTTTAACTTGGGGGTGCTCTGAGGCAACTAATTTTTGAGCCTTTGAAAACCAGAGGGAGAGCAATGAACGTGAACTTGCAGGGGGTAAACTGAACAGCAGGCTATCTGCATACATTCCCCAAATGGCATCACGCTGCCAAGACACTCTCCAAGCCTTCGCTGTCTGCCTCAGTAGAACACGGCCCCTGGAGAGGTTCAATTATCTTCCACACATGTGCTCTTAGGGAGCCTGGCAAGAGAAAGGACTGGAATGTTCAATAATAAAGTTCCCAGGGCCTTGAATAAAGGGAAGGGCAGGTGAGTCGCAACTCAGCTTGCATCTCTGTTATAGCTTTGATTGCTAATAATTAGCCAATGAGTCAATTGTGATACTTGCATTATTAACCTAATTGAAAAATAACTGGTGGACAGCGTCCTTATTAGAGACACATATTGCACGTCAATATCCATTCATTCAACTGACAAATATTTGTCTATCATGTGCGAAATACTGGACAAGCCATATGACTCCTACTGTCAAGCTGCTTATAGAAAGGAAGGTGTGACATCAGAGAGGAGCTACAGTTGAAGAGTTTAAGGGAGATACTGTTCAGGGGAGAATAAGGATGCTTTTAGGGAGGATATGGGATTTGAGTAGGGCCTTGAGAAATAGGCTGGATTTACAGACGTGTAGTTTAATGGCGACAGGGAGGAGGAATGACAGTGTGAATAAAGCACAGGAGTAGGTGGCTAGACAGTAGGTTTGGGGAACAGTGCTGTGTCTTGTTTTGTTTTTTTTTTAAGAAAGAGATTGGAGAGCTCTAACATTAAAAACACGATGGTGGGCCAAAGAATGGGAGGCCTAGAAGTGGGGTGGTCCTTAGAAGGCATGGGTGTCCCATTGCCCGATTCCAGTGCTCATGAAGGACACGACCTGGGCATCTTTTCCGTTAACTCTGGATACAGCCTTCGGGCCCTTTTCCACTCTGTGCTCCGCTCAGCCAGCCCTGACCAACTGGAGATGGCTCATGAGGAAAAACTCATTCCACACCCTTCTCTGTCTTTTGAAGGGCAGGAATTAGCTTTTGATTCTGGAGAGAAGGACTGGAGGAAACAATCTCTCCTCCCCTCCTCTCTCCCCTCTTCCAGTTGAAGGGGTGATATAAAGAAACACGATGTTTTGGATGATTACTCCGACAACAGAGTCTGGAAAGGACTGGGGTGGAGGCAAGGAGTAGCTGAGGCTGGGAGACAGTGAGAAGGCTGCTGCAGTAGTTTAGTGAGAAGAAGTGAAAACCACAGTTAGGGGAGTGGCAGTGATGAGGGGAGCAGAAAGGGGAGGACAGAAACAGCAGAGTAGAACTTGCAGAATTTGGAAGCTCATCAAATATTGGGGGCTGGGGAGGGAGCGACCAGAGGACTCCAGTTTTACAGCTCAGAGTACGATAGAGACAGCGGGTGAGGAAGGGGTCTCAGAAGGGGCAGCAGGCTTCAGAGGCACAGAAGGTGAATGTGGTTCTTTCTGGGTTATTGAGTTTGAGAAGCTGGCAGCACTTCAGGAGAAGTTCAGGAGCATGGAACCGAGGTCAGGGGAAAAGAGGAGCTAGACTGTGCATTTGGCATCATGTGTCTGCAGGTGATGGTTGCAGGTACAGGAGTTGATGGGATCATCGAGGGAACGAACCGAGAGGAAACCGAAGGAGGGGAGCCAAGGGGAGAAGGCAGGAGACAATAGCAGCCTGCGTGTTGAAGCTGCTACAGAAAAAACTGTGCTTGTATTTATCCCCCTAAGTCTAATGAAAAGATCCACTTTCACGTACTAAAATCCCCTTGGTAAATGAATACAGCCTCCCCACACCATTCCCAATCAGTCAGGTTCAGGAAAAGACCTGAAATCCAGACACCAGTTGATAGATGTCAATGGTTCGTCCCTGTGGACAAGGGGTTTTGTGGCTATGCAGACACCAGACACGTAAACCTATATATGGAGAGGTGTTAAGGGAACCCTCCTATTTTCAGGAGCCCGGTGCTTTTTGCCTTAAAATGCCACCTAGTCGGCCCTGCAGTCTGGATGAAGAGCAGGGAGGGTGTCCCTGGGCCAGCCCAGCCCCACTTCAAGGTCACAGCCTCTGCGTTCGGTAGGGAAGCAGTTGACTGCGGTCCCTGCCAGATGACCAGGTGGCTTTGAGGGATCAGAGGAGAGGGTCTAGGCCAGAACTTTGACACAAGGGGCTTGCTGACCTACCTTATGAGAGCATCCTCTTTGGCTTGAAGACTGAAAAGAAGGCACCCAGCCAGGCCCAACCCTGAAACCTGAGGGCTCCCCAAGCCTCAGATGCAGAATGCTGCACGTGCTCAGGGACCCCTTAACCCCCACCCAGTATTTAACCAGTTTAAACACTTCAGTGAGGGCTTCCCTGGTGGCACAGTGGTTGAGAGTCCGCCTGCCGTTGCAGGGGACGCGGGTTCGTGCCCCGGTCCGGGAAGATCCCACATGCCGCGGAGCGGCCGGGCCCGTGAGCCATGGCCGCTGAGCCTGCGCGTCCAGAGCCTGTGCTCCGCAGCTGGAGAGGCCACAACAGTGAGAGGCCCGCGTACCGCAAAAAAAAACAAACAAACAAACAAAAAAAAACACTTCAGTGGATCCCAAACCAGGCTGCTGAAGCAGATACCAAGAAAAAGTTCTGCAGAGATGTCTGCTGGGAAACAAAACAAAACAAACAGACAAACAAACAACCCATGCTTTAATAAATGAGGTAACTCCCTAGAAATTCACGGACATAGGTAAACTCTCATATCGATTGCCTGAATTTTCTTTGGAGCTCATTTGCTTGGCCATCTTTGTTGGACCCCTCACCATCCAGACCCCTCCAGTCCTCTGTCCTATGGGAAGCTTTCCCAGCGGGAGATCTCATCTCTGTTGCTCCTGCTGCAGCTGCAGCTCCCTGCTCACTGCCCACCCTCCCCCGAGTCGCTGTCATACCTTTCCTCCTCCCCGTTCTCCTCTTCACAGGCTCTGTGTTGGCCTTCCTCATCTCCTTGGCTGCCTCCCCTTCTGCTGCGTGGGACTTCTGCTCTGCCTGGATTGGCTGTGCGGTGGCCATGGCTTGGCTGGAGCCCCTGTCTTCTTGTCAGGTGACATTCCTGCTCTCGTGTGGAGGGTCACAGCTGCTTTCTTGCCAGAGGTGTTAACCACACTTATTTTGGCTGATGAAGGCATTGCCTTTGTCTTTGAGTCAGCCACAGGATTTGCCCTTCTTGTGAGAGGCAACATCTTCACTTCTCCCTGATATCAACCTAAAAAGTTAACAATGACAATCATTTTTGTGATAATAGTAGTAGTCAGAACTTACACAGATGGTGCTTACACAGATGTGTGCTTGGTACTGTTCTGAGATCTTTACAAGGAGAACTCATTTAATCCTTAAAATAACCCTATAAAGTTGAGGTAGGCACTATAACTATCCCCATTTCACAGATGGGGAAACTGAGGCTCAGAGAGGCTGAATCACAAGCTCAAAGTCCCCAAAAGCCTGAAACATGGGAAGCTCTATAACAAGCACTAGTGGCCATATTATTTCTGTTATTATTTCACGTCTGTCCTCTGACTGTTGTCATCTGGGGAAATGTACCTCGTCTTTCTGAGTCTTAGTTTCCTCATCTATAAAATACACATCAGCTATAATCTCCCTTCCAATTGTAATCTTTATGCTTTTGGCTCATCTCATCCCTGCTTTCCTGTAAATGAGTCCTGTTTTCCCAGGCAGTGTATCTCTCTAGCTTTCCCTGGATTTTACAAAGAAATAATTGTTTGACTGCTCTGGAAACTTCAAGAAAACAACTTGGAATAATGTGCAGGGGGGATTTTTTCAACTCCCCTTCCTAGCAGAAGTCGCAACTACCTCGGTTGTCTTCAAGAGCCTTCATTAAGTCAGCTCTGTGATACTAAACCAATGCTTTCCAACCTGAATTTCCTTTGGGAGAGGTGAGGGAAGAGACTTGAGAGGCTGGGGCAGTCTTCAATCACACTTCTCCTCTGGTTAGATCTTGTGTCCCCACTGAATTAAGCAGACAGTGCTCCACCACCCTGGGATTTGGTCAGAACAGAGGTTAGAATCAAGGGTTCCCCATTGGTCACCGCAGGTTTCCTTTTTTTGGAAGAATCGCAGAGACAGAGGGTGCACTTGTTCTGAGAGACAGGCAAACCCACGGGCTGGTGATGTGGGCTGAAGACCACGGCGCAGGCCGGGTGTCCTCTGATCCCATCTGGTAAAGTCTAGTAAAACAGCGTCACGGGGGACCCTGGAGTCTCTGGCCAGGGTGCTGAAGGACAGATTGTTAAGAGGGGAAAACTGTCTTTGAATCGTGTGAAGCACGGGGCAGTGTCCTCGCCAAAGCAACACGGTGGAAGCGTGCTGGGTATTAATAGCAACAGGTAACATTTATGGAGCACTTACAGTGTGCCAGCTGCTGTGCTAAGCACCAGTTAATCCTCACGGTGACACTCTGAAGGTTTTATTATTATTACCACTGCCAACACTTAGATGAGGAAAAAGACACTAAGAGAGGCTGAACTCCTTTTGCCCCAGTTACACAGCAGTACCAGGTTCTGATGTCAAAGCTCATATCCCTATCCTCTGCTCTCTCCAGAGTCCTCGGTGCTGAGGACCCCCCAGTGCAGATAAGGGGACCTGAGGGCCGCAGCTGGGAGGCTGCTCTGGGCCCACCCTCGGGCTGCGTTTGTATCTCAGGGGGACCTTCAGTCCCAGGTCTGGGTCTTGGCGCTGTGGATTCAGAAGGTCTGTTATCAGTTATTTGCAGGGTTTGGGGGGTGGGCCTGGGGCAAAGAATTCCTACTGATCTCAAAGAAGAATCAGGACACCGGAAACCAGATGTTAGTATCCAGGGTGACCCATACCTGCCATCTGGATGGTGATCCCTTCCAGCGGACAGTCTGCCCAGAGACCACCCGGCAGATCCGAACATTGCTCAAGGGACATTTCCACCAGTGAATAATTCTTCTCTTTTCTTAGGGGTCTTCCTGCCTGGTGCATTGGTACTCGTCTTTGGAAGTCAGAGTGCCTTCATTCTTGATCTTTATTGGTGATGTTTCACGACATTCTTTCTCTAAATTTTCTTTTCCAATATTCCTCCTTAGGCCCCCAAAACATCTGTTATCACAACACTGCTTTAAGAAAGTCATGGTAGCATTTCTGAGGTTTAGGTTTATTTTACACCAAGATATGAACATTTCTGCCTTCCAGAGAACTGGAAAGAGAAATGGATTAGGAGGCAGGAAGCTGGATGCCAGGCTCAGCTCAGCTCCCTGCTAGCTGTGTGGTCCCCGGGCGAGTCAGCCCACTGAATAAGTGGACTAGAAACCGTTTAGCCCATGCACTGTCCTTCTTGGTCTGGAAGAAGCTTAGCATGTACCCCTACCTGAGGCTGGGATGGAGAGACAGTTAAGACTCCTGGCTGGAGAGTATGGGAGAAAGGAGGGGTCAGGATAATGACCAGGAAGGGAGATTAGACAGTCCCTCACAACCAAGGGGCACACTTTCTGGGCCACTTTGAGTGAAGAACTCCCCACAGCTGAGTGTTCAAGCATCATGCTCTAAGGGAGTCAAGGCAATTTTTTCCAACCTTCCTGTCGTTGATAGGTTGATATTATAAATTACCTTCCAGAAAAGTGATTGCCGACCTAGAGATCTGGATTTCCAGGTCTCATTAGAGATATTTGAACTATTTTCAATATTTCATAAAGTCTTCAGGAAATTGTACATTTATACAGATAATAATGCATATGCTAACAAAATGTTTAATTCCTTTGCCTTTTGGCTAGAATTATATTATTAGCTTGGCACGGTAACACTGGTTATCTCATGCTAATAGGAAAAGTTGATTGGCAGACATTTATATTATGAATAAATAATGAGCAGGAAAAAATAATTACACTTGCTTCTTTGTCATTTACACCTTGTCCTGTTATACAGCAGACTGGAGGTAGATGAATGACTACTTGAATTTTTAAAATGATAAAATATCTTTCATAACATTGGGCCTGCATAGGAAAAATCTAGCGAAAGTCATGTGAGAAAATGAAGGGGTGAGGGCTCTCTGTCGGCCTTGTCTCATCTCAAAGGTAGGTGGTGGCTGAGAATCAGTAGAGTACACCTAGAGGCCCCTCAGTAAGGGGGATACTTGGGTTCAGCTTCACAGACACCCTCCAACTTGGGGGTGCAGATGACTTTTTTCTACTCTCTGATAAAGTCATCTGTATGGTTTATGATCACCTGGGTTCTTGAACTGCCCAGTTATTTAAATTCTCGAGGACTGACTTAACTCTCAACCTCTCTCTAAAACTGTATCTTGTAGACCAGAGTCATCACTTGCTTCTCTGAATGATGAAGGCTTTCTTCTGCACCCCGTTTAGCAGGTAATTAGGTGCTGCCTTCGTGTCTTCGCTAAACGTTCCCCTGTTACACATCTCTCCTGAGGCCGTGCAGGCTCCTCTCAAATCTTCGGTAGCAGAAGATGTGATACAGTTGCCATAAGGACCTTATCATTCTATAACCTTTACTATTTCAGAATGCTTTAGCGGTCATCACCACGCATGATCTTCATCACGTCAGTCAGGTGAATTGAGTGGGAAGACGCTAACATCCTCATTCTACAGGTGAAGAAACAGAGGCTCAGGGTCACCCCATGGGCAAGTGGAGGATCTGGAACATGAGCCACTGAAAATGTCTTATTTTCATTCCGCCGTACTCTATGCCTTCTTTCTAGATACTCAATTCCAAGTGCAGTGGCTTGTAAATTATATCACCTTACTGGACACTATTGCAAGAAGTATTTCTCAGAGGATCTGAGTGAGTTCCTAGAATCCCTGTTGAGTGGATATGGGGCTAACCTTGGTAGCAGTAAACGTCGTGCTGTAGGTTTCTTTGCTTAGCCGATTTCTCTACTTTTCCATCTGATACTGGACCAGTCAAGGACTGGGAAGCCCTGTGACCCACCATTCCTGTTCTGTTAAGAGGACTGAAAAAATTTCTAACCAGTAGGTGATGCTGCCCAGTAAATAAAGAGCACTGAAGATCCTCAAATAGAAGCAGAGTCTTCTTTTGTCTCATCCATCCCAGCTGCTTTTCCTAGTTTGTTGGTTTGTGTCATTTATTTGCTAGGCTTTTTCTTCCCCACGTGCTCACCTTAGGCTCTAATTCTGGGTTCACTAAGGTGGTCAGCTTCACCCCATAGCCTCACTTCCCTTCTCAGTCAGGACACAGGGCTGACCTGGAAGGTGGGGTTTGACTCATGTCCTCTGAAGCCTGCAAGTTCAAGCTCTGCCACCCGCAGGGCTGAAGCCCACCTCACCAACCAGCCGAGAGGAGGATTTTAGCTGTTTCTTTACGTTGGCTGCCAAGTCTCAATCCCAGGCCCCCGACATACTCCACCCTCCTGGGAGGCTGAGAAAGGAATTGCTTCAGTTTGAGGCAGGCAAGTGGAGAGATGGTGGGAAGCATCTGCTTTGGAAATGCATTTCTCACAGCAAATAACATTTGCATGATTGTGCCTGCGAATATCACCATGGCATTCGCTAAGTTAAACACATGCTTTTGCTGGCCTGACCTTCACCTTGTTCCAGCCCCAAGATGTTCCTGGGTCTGGGAGCTCCACCCTGGGGAGGGACTCTCCCCTCAGCTCTGTCCTCTGAGGGTGAGATGTTTCCTTCTTGACCTGGGAGAATACGTCTCCTGCACACACAGAATCTAAATATTAAGCTAATTCTGATCCAAGTGGTCCATGACATGGTGGCAATGACAGTGAGTGCTTGTACACCTTCTGTTTTTTGCCTCTCATAAGCCTACAACCTATGAGATGATAGACCTTTTCTATCTATTTTTCATTGTACTGTACCACTCTTTTGTCTTGATATTTTCATTTATGTGCATTGTCTCCCCCAAAGATGATAAGCTCCTGGTGGAGGGAGACTGTATCTTTTACTGCACTGAGACATCCATGCCTGTCGATGGGCTATGTTTAGGTGTATGTCTAAACATAGATCTTATATGTCTGTATAAGATCATATGGGCATAAAGCGGCATATGGAGAGGTACTTATTAAGTTGTTAACATGGATTATCTGGGTGAGGGGTGGCTGATATGGATGGAAAAAAAGGAGAATGGGAGGGGTGGTTAAACAAGAAAAAGGACAAAAAAAGACTCCACTTAAAAAAAGAAGACATTCCTCATACATCAGTTCAACTTTGGGAAAAAAAAAACAAAAAAACAACCAGAAAGCAAAGATGATGAACCAGCCAACCACTTTTATACACTTATGTAAACATTTACATACATATATATGTCAAGAAATTAACATAGAGTACAAGTAAGGAAGACAAAAGAAGTACTGTGCACATACAGACCTTCAACAAGTATCTGGTGAATGAATGAATGCTGGATAGTATGCTGGATGTGATAATTTTAGAGATTTGGACTTTCAAGGAGCAATTTATTCGCTAATATTACTATGACCCTGCAATGCTTGCAACGTGTTGTTATGATCAGAATCTCTAATGCTCTCTGGTTC
Source organism: Platanista minor (assembly GCA_004363435.1). Lineage (NCBI taxonomy): Eukaryota > Metazoa > Chordata > Mammalia > Artiodactyla > Platanistidae > Platanista > Platanista minor. Next base: position 8,325 of record RJWK010032629.1, on the reverse strand, counting down.
AGGGGGTGGGACAGCCTGCCTGGGAGAGTCCCAGTTTACTCTGTGGTCGCCCTGTTCACTGACCAGCTGGAGGGATTGATACAAGTGGAAATGACAGGCTCCAGCCGTGGGATACTGAAGTAGCATCGGTGGGGTGAGGGTGGGACTTGGGAATCTGCATTATTATGCTCATTACAGATTCAGAACTGTTGCTCTAGGCATTGCTAGCTGTCAAAGTGATGTACTGCTTTTATAATGAACTATTCTTCAAACAAAGTAAATCAAAGATGTATTATTTGGTGCATATAAAAAAAAAATCATGCCTCATTGTCTGACCTTCCTTTGCTTTATTGCCAGTATTTAAAAGACCTAATTCATGTGAACTTTCTAATGTGTACATAGAACTTGGAATGAAGCTGTAATTCCCTAAACTGCAAACGCCTTAGTACCTTCTCTTGCCCCAGCTTTGTGCAAAGCTGACTTGCCCCAGCAAAGGAATCTTAGGTCTTTCATCATCCTAAAACAAGTTTCTGAAAACAAAATGCAATATATCAAATATTAAAAATAGATTGGAGGATAACCCTCCAGGCTCTTACCTCTCAGCTTCACCCAGTCATAAATTTTGCTATGCTATCTTCAAATATATATTTTCATAAATAAACCATTCCAGAAAAAAATTGTGTAGACTTTTCTGACCCATCCTTCTTTCCCCCTTCCCAAAGGTAACCACGGTACTGAGTTTAGTGATTTTATTCCTATAAATATTTGTAAATTACTGTATAATGTATTCATATACAATTTGGTTTGACATATTTTAAACTGTGTATAAATGGTATTGTATGGTATGCATTTCTCTGCAAATAGATTTATTTTGCTCAATGATTTACCAAGTTGACATGTGTGACTCCAGCTCACTTAACTGTCATGTAGTGTGGTGCAGTGTGATAGGGCGTTGTGTCCTAGCGAATGGTAGTATAGGATTACTAGTAGAGCATTAATACGATGCTGTTGTATGAATGTAGCCCCAGTTTTATCTTTTTTTTTCCGATGGACATTTAAGTTTTTTTTCATTTTTAAAACTATTACGGACAATGTTGAGGTGAACTTTTTTTTGGTGAATTTCTTCTGCTGTGTGAGGATTTTATACATCTAGCAATGGACTCGTGGGTTAAAGTGTGTGTGCATCTGCAGCTTTGACAGATCTTGCCAAATTATTCTGCAAAGAAATTGCACCAATTTCCATAACAATTCTTGAATATTCCAGCAAGTTTTCCCTTCTGTGGCCTCAAATTTAAGAGCAAAAAGCAGAAATATAAGCCAAAGTAAGAAAATTGCTGTAAGAATGCATTTAATTATCGGTGGAACTTACCTCAGACTTCTTTTTCCAACCAGGGTCATTTCTCCCATGTGATCACCTCACTTCAAAATACAGTCAGTGCATATTGGTTAAGCTCTGGTTACTAGCACTTGGGAGAAGGGATTCAAAGGTATACATGCAAGGAGACTTATTTTCTGAGAGTTTAAAGACTAACTGGGAAGCTAAGACAAACTATAGATAAAAGTTAATTATTTAAATAAAAATTTAACAGTACGATAGAAAAGATATCACTGGGTAATGCTGATTCATCATTGAATGAATTGTGCCTATGTTAATTCTCCAGGAGTTCCCAAGACAGGGAAGTCAGAGCTTATGTGATTCTAGTTTGGTTTCCTAGCAACCATCACTAGATGAGAATCAGCTAACTCTGCTTTTTTGAAGCAGACTTTGCTCCTTTAGAAAAAATGAGTTAGATAAATACCAGCTTAAGGTAAAATTTCACTACATAAAACTATATTGGAAACATATGACTTCTGAACAAAGATCTAAAGCGGTTTCCTTTCCCAGAACCTAATAATGGTGGATGTGTAGAAATGCAAGTGGCACCAGATTTTAGGGACTTGAGCATCTGACTTTTCCTAGGAGTTGTGGTTGGACAGTGATGAGTGAACAGACAAAAGACAGATTCAGGGAGAGAGAGGGGCAATGGAACCCACACTTGAGAGCAATTTCCCAGCCACACCTGGCCCAGGAAGTCTTATAGTTCTTATAGCTCAGAAGTGGAGAGATGAGTCAACAGGGCATTGACCCTGGAGACTTGCTTCACTTCGCCAGATTGTACTTTGTCCCGGAGATTATCTCCCGGAGACTTGCATCTATATTTCCTGATGTAGGAAAAAGAGCATTAGCCTGATAGTTCATTTCCATTTCTCTTACCACTTCTTCCCACCTCACAAGATGACTGTCTGGTTGCAAGAGGGAAAAGCTTTCGTGTGTTCCCAGGGAGAAGGTCCGCCAGGGGCTTGTTGATATATCTTGAGCTCACTACACACTTGTTACCACAGCCCCCAGCAGAACTCGCTGGAGAAAATCCAGTCATCGCTGGACAGGGTCTCCAAAGTAAACTCATTCAGCTAGGACCCCATCAAAAGGACATTTCTAGGGCCTTTAAATAGAAATGGAGACTCACAGAATTCTAGAGCTGGAAGAAACCTTTCTAGATCAAAAATATAGAATAGTTATAGAAGAGCGTTAACCAAAATCTCAGAAAAGAAGACCTGATTGAAATAAAAAGGTGTTTATTTGGGGTTCGTTAGGACTGCAGCCCTGGAGACACAGATTCAAGAAGAACCTGAGCTGTGGTCTGCTCAACTACAAAATGGGGGAGGCTTATAAAGGTAAAAACTGCAAGGTTACAGTTAGTTACATGAGTTGTTTATTAAGAATTATAATTGGAGCTGGCAAGAAAGTAAGGGTGCTTATTAAGTCAGGATTGGCTGGGGTCCACAATGGTTGCATAGTTACAAGGGGAGACCTTGAGACAATAAGGTTGCAGCTGGAACATGTTCTGAAGATGGCTGGTGGTGTCCTTGGGTCTGGTACAGTTCAAAGAAAGTTCAGGTTTGTGCAGAGACATGTCTGAGACCAGATCCTCAGTGGCCACCCAACTCCAATTTTGTATGCCTGAACTGTGATCACTCCATTATAATTCCAGTTTGTCATCAGTATAAAGGCATGGACAATTCTGCTTTGTTGTTTAGAGTTTTACTCGTACTTGACTTCTGGAGGGGAAAATGCCTCTTTACCTTTCCCATTTGTACGAAAGGAAAAAATATCAGGGACTCTCAGAGACATCTATAAGAAAAGGCATAGTTTAAAAAAAAAAAAACAACTTGATAAAATTGAAAATAAAATACAAATTAAGAGATTCTGAAAAAATTCTTATTTTTCTTAAAATCTCCTAAGCTGTTAATATAAATTTAGAGTTAATGACAGATCTCTTTAATGCAATTTTTCAACACTGTAATTTCTTTTTTTCAATATGTAAATATTCTTTTTCATATTCTTTTCCATTATGGTTTATCACAGGATATTGAATATAGTTCCCTATGCGATACAGTAGGACCTTGTTGTTTATCCATTCTCTAGTTTGCATCTGCTAATCCCAAACTCCCAATCCTTCCCTCCCCCTTGGCAACCACAGGTCTGTTCTCTATGTCTGTGAGTCTGTCTCTGTTTCGTAGACATGTTCATTTGTGTCGTATTTTAGATGCCACATATAAGTGATACGGTATTCATCTTTCTCCTTCTGACTTACTTTGCTTGGTATGATAATCTCTAGGTCCATCCATGTTGCTGCAAGTGGCATTATTTCATTTTTTTATGGCTGAGTAATATTCCATTGTATATATATACCACATCTTCTTTATCCATTCATCAATGGACATTTAGGTTGTTTCCATGTCTTGGCTACTGTAAATAGTTCAGCCCTGTAATTTCTATTACATATTAAATATCATTAAAAGCCTTTAGAAATCAATGCTATGCCAATCTGAGAACTTTACTGACAAATATTTTTTCAAGGTGGTGGACTAAGTCATACACTTTAGGTATTCCTTAACATCATTTTTTTATATACCAATTTTTATTAAAAGTAAGTGTTTTTGTTTTTGTTTTTGTTTTTGTTTTTGCGGTACGCGGGCCTCTCACTGTTGTGGCCTCTCCCGTTGCGGAGCACGGGCTCCGGACGCGCAGGCTCAGCGGCCATGGCTCAAGGGCCCAGCCGCTCCGCGGCATGTGGGATCTTCCCTGACCGGGGCAGGAACCCGTGTCGCCTGCATCGGCAGGCGGACTCTCAACCACTGCGCCACCAGGGAAGCCCAAAAGTAAGTTTTAAATGTAATCATGATACCAGATATACAAAAATGTAAGATTCCAGTCCCCACCAATGCTGGTGGGTCTTCTGGTTTCTGTCCCCTGAATCCAGCCTGATCTGGAAGACACAGTGGTATGCTGGGGCAGGTTCTCTTCCCAGCTTCACGTTCAGTGATACGCTGGTGCCTTGGAATCAGCCGTGGGGAGAGGGTTTTCATCACTAAAAGTGGCAAACACTAAAGACCAGGGCTTTTATTGTAGAGCCAGTTGTTATTACCAGCACACCCCTGGGCAGATGTTACCTCTGTCATCACAGTGAACCATGAATCCTAATCCAATGTTCCTTCCACTGCCATGTGTCACCCAGCTTATGTGTGGCTTATGCCACCTGGGGCATAGAATTCATTTTCCTAGTCATCCAAGCAAAATACAATCAGAAAGGTAGTCTATAACCACTTTTTCAAAAATTAAAAAAATTAAAAACAAAAAACCCCAAAAGCCTCATAGAATCCATTCCATAATTAAGTGTTAGCTATAATATTTTGTTTTGTGGGATTACCCACATCGCTAGAAACATCCATTTCCATAGATAATGGAGACATCTCTGGAAAGCCAAGTCAATCTTCTCGAATATTCCGCATTTACCTTTCACAGTGGGCCCAGCCTAATGACCGTTCTGCCTGTTGGGGGACTCTCTTCTGCAGCCGCTTTAATGCAACACCCCTTCACTGATCCCCAGAGGACCAGAGAGTCCAAAGTGCCTTTGATTCATGCTTTTTATTAGCAGCTTAGCTCCTTTAGTGCTAAGCATACTCCCTCCTGCTGGTTAAATCCCTTGTTTTTTTCCTCTTGTTTGCAATAGATCATCGCTAAATATTCATCACATGTGGGCAGTGGGCTAGGTACTGGTCTGACAGGAATATAGGAGGTGTCTTATTTATTTATTCATTTATTTATTTATCACTAAAGCTCAGAACCAGTCCAGCATGATAGGGATTTAATGAGAGTTTAGAAGGAGCCCAGGAGTCAGGAGATAGGAGAGAGATCTCTCCAGGAGGAGAGATCTGTCCCCAGTCCCATTGGAAGGCCAGAATTAGCTGGTATTGAGAGGCCTGTACAATGTCCAGTGTTCTTGGCACATTTTTGATGATGCTGATACAGTCTAAAAAAAATAGCAATGAAAAAAGTACCATCACTTGGGCTTTGAGAGTAAGTCACTTTAGGCAGACTAGATATCTATCCATCCATCCATCCCATGATAATTTATTAAACGTTACAAAAACCTAGGATCTAGTCTGTGTAGGCTCTGTGGGAACAACTTGCCTATGGGTGGACAGGGATTGGGGGATAGGAGTTGCAGGAGAGGGTGGAGACCCACTTACTATCAGCTTGCTTCCTTTTGCGTGCTGGCTGTCGTGGGTGATACCAGGGAACAAGAGGTCTTTCCCTGTGAGGAGTTTATTGCAGCAGAGGAGCTCGTCATCTGAACTGTTGGCCACCATGTCATCTGCGGTGACAGGGGTGAAGACATAGATTTCATACCTCCTGCAGAGGAGGTAAACAAGGTGCCTTGAAAGAGAAGATATATTCAGAAGGTATGAAAGGAGCCACTGAAAGCAACCCCTAAGCCCTTCTAGGCTCTGACCTCATCTCCCAGCTTCATCCTGAGTCATGCTTCCCTGTTTCTCAGGAGGGAAAACGGGCCATAGCAGAACCACAGTCCCCTGCACGGCTCCAAGAATGGGGTTGCCCCTCATACCTGCTGACCTACCACATTTTGGGGGCACAGGGCTACCCCAGCCTCTCCATTGTTCTGCTGCCGTGTCAGAAAACTTGTACTACGTTTACCGACTCAGAGAAGAAGCCAAGCAGCAATATTAATTTGGTGGAAGATCATGTTACGTAAGTTGAATCTCAAGCTGTGCTGGTCCCATAGATGCAATTAGTTACCAACAGCAGAAAGCTTGTTCTGATGTTGGCATGTACCTTGGCACATTACCCATGAAACAGATGGCTCCTGGTTCCACAAATTAGATTTCCAGATGATTGCATAATAGTATGTCACCCAGCCACTTCTGCCTGGCTCTTCCTGCCTCTCTGGAAAATTGGAGTGAGTCTATGTAAATGCGCTGATCTCCCGCCAATTAACCATTCCTCTGGGTGGGAACACAGTTGAGACAGGGTCTGAGGGGGAGCAAGGAAGTCTGTTCTTTAAAGATATTTAATTAATCTGCAATGTGCATGTCTTCTTGCCCTTTTCCTCTAGTCCCCATTCCAGCTTTCCCAGATGTTCTACGTACTTACTGACCTGAAGGCACCTGGTCTCGCTTCAATCTGCTTTGATGACCAGGTTGGGAGGGATTCCCCTGCTCCAGGTCTACCCTTCTGGTTCAGATTGATGTGATGCAAATAAGAATCTTTTCTCATCACTAAAGAAGTAAATAGGGGGTCTTCTGCAGCAGAATTGTTCATCAGTCCTCTCCTGCCTCTACAACCCCTCCTTTTTTTTTTTCCAGTACGCGGGCCTCTCACTGTTGTGGCCTCTCCCGCTGCGGAGCACAGGCTCCGGACGCGCAGGCTCAGCGGCCATGGCTCAAGGGCCCAGCCGCTCTGCAGCATGTGGGATCCTCCCGGACCGGGGCATGAACCCGTGTCCCCTGCATCAGCAGGCGGACTCTCAACCACTGCACCACCAGGGAAGCCCTAGAACCCCTTCTTAAAGGAATACACGACCCCCACCCAGCCAAGTCCTTCTACTGTGTATCCTCCCTCCTGCCCTGATGGCAGTTGACTAAGAAGGCTGGTCAGTCCAATGTTCATAGCAGCACTATTCACAACAGCCAAGACATGGAAGCAACATAAATGTCCATTGACCGATGAATGGATAAAGAAGATGTGCTACATACATACCATGGAATATTACTCAGCCATAAAAAAGAATGAAATAATGCCATCTGCAGCAACATGGATGGACCTAGAGATTATCACACTAAGTGAAGTAAATCAGACAGAAAAAGACAAATATCATCACTTATATGTGGAATCTAAAAAAGACTCATAGATGTAGAAAACAAACGTATGGTTACCAAAGGGGAAGGAAGGGGGGAGGGATAAATTAGGAGTTTGGGATTAAGATATACACACTACTATATATAAAATAGATAAACAACAAGGACCCAGTGTATAGCACAGGGAACTCTACTCAATATCTTGTAATAACTTATAACTGAAAAGAATCTGAAAAAGACTATATATATGTAACTGAACCACTTTGTTGTACACCGGAAACATTGTAAATCAACTATACCTCAATAAAAAAAAAGGTTGGTCAGAAGCCAATGAAGTTCCCTTTCTTGGAAAATGAAGAGGGAGGGCTCAGGGAGCAGAATGGTGTCAATGGACAGGCACTGAGGTGAAGGTCTAGGCACTCCTACAGATGCCCTCAGAATGGTCCTGGCTCCAGTGTCTAGTTGATCACCTTCTTTTGGATTCCACTTAATCTGAATCTTTTGAGTAAATGTCCCTTTATTTAAATTTGCACAAATGGTTTCTATGCAGCCAAATGATTCGTCTCTGGTCCATTCCCTTACACCATTTCCTTCCCCAAAGGAAAATCAGAGAAACCATGTCACTGTCTTGACTATGACTATCCCCCAAACCCTGAAATGTCAGATGACCACCACTCTACCAGGCAGAACGTTTCTGAGCTAGAGCCACAATCAAGTTCAACAGGAATGAAGTGGGACTTCATCTGAAGGCCTTTCACCTGCGCTCTACCCACTAGGGCAGCTCACATTGCCGGTGTCTTGAAACCTTGAGACCAGTGTTCCTTCCTCTGTCTTGGGTTTGCCCAATCAGTGGTGTTTGGATCATCATCCTAATTGGACTGGGTACTAATTGTACCCCTTGATTTTCTTGCTTTTACCAGGAGGTGGTTTAGAGCAGAGAAAAGCGATATATTTCATGACAGAGGTGGGTTGGGACGTGGACAGTCCTCCAGCAAGGACTGGGCTCAGGCTCGGGGCTAGGCTTTGGTGAAGGAGAGTACTACCTGGACGCAGGCCTAGGGGCTGCCCAGTCAGCTGGAAAAGAGGTCTGTCCTTTTGGTTTTGTTTATTTGGTTTGATTTCTTTTGCCTGTTTGTTTTCTCCTTT
>RJWK010032627.1:0-23576 GCA_004363435.1 Platanista minor | reverse complement strand
CCCAACGGCGCGCTGTCCCACTCCCCCTCCACGCCTCGGTGAACCCCGGGCCTCTCCCAGGCCCCAGAGTCTGCTCGGAGCTGGAAAGCACCCTGTGGGGAGTGGGGGGAGAAATGTGGGTTCACATTTCCCTACATGGCATGGTGTCCCCTGCAGTCACCACGGCCTGAGAAGCGAGCCGCAGGCCTTTCCAGGAAGATCCCCAGCTGGCTCCACCACCCGCCACCTGTGTGATGAGCAGGTCGCCTGCGCATCTTGTCTCTGAGGAAGGGACAAGGCCTCACACTCCTGCAAGTTTATCAAGAGAATGAAAAGCTATCAAGGGCTCGAGGGCATGTTGCCAGCCCCATGTGCTTGCTGCACCCCGGTCGAGGTTGAATTGTGCCCCAACCCCCGCCCCCCCAAAAACGTGGAAGCCCTAAGCCTGACACCTGTGAACGTGACCTTATTTAGAAATAGGGTCCTTGCAGGTGTGATTCAATTAACTGAGGTCATTCGGGTGAGCCCTAATCCAGTATGACTGTGTCATGAAAAGGGGGCATCTGGACACAGAGGTGCACGCACATGGCCACGTGGAGACAGAGGATGGAGCGATGCACCTTCAGGCCACGGAGAGCCAGGGACTGCCGGCAACGCCCCACCCCACCCCAGGAGCCAGGAAGAGGCACAGAAGGGTTCTCCCCCGGAGGCTTCGGAGGGCACCTGCTGGCACCTCGGTCTCGGACCTCTGGCCTCCAGAACTGGGAGACGATACAACTCTGCTGTTGGAGTCCCCCAGTCGACGCACTTTGTCCCGGCAGCCCTAGCAAACTAACACAGCCCCTAACACCAAGGCTGTTTTAGGCCCTGAGTGGTCAAGCGCTGGCTCACCTTCCCTGGAGGTCGCCCTTGTCCCTTCCCCAGTGTGGCCAGGCTGGTGGCCTTCCCTCCTCCTCACCAAAGCCCTGGCCAGTCCCACTGCCTCCCGGAGGGCTCTGGAACGTGCCAGCCTCTCTGGACACCAAGGGCACATGTGTCCCCCCCATAACCCAGTATCTACCATTTCCTGAGTCAAGTGAAATGACACTCTGTCCCAGTCTGGAGAGTTTCATGAACCTCCCTCACCTCCCACCCCCATGAGACAACTAAGAATATTCCAGAACAGAATATGAAATCGCTTAGCCAGACATACCTGTTTCCTCCAGGCCCTGGGAGTACCCTCTGGCTTTCTCTACATGGACACGCCATGGCTGTAAGCACCCTGGAGAGCCCCGATCGCCCGAGGCTCCATCTTTCAGCCAATTCTGAAATACTCTGGTCAAGAGACAAGCCACCCATCCACTGCCCATTGTGTGTCAAGGGCCATGGGTTCTAGGCCTGCTCGGCCAACACACGCAGTGACTCTGGAAAGGGCATCTGTCCCCTGACCCTCGGTCCCCTCTCAGCTGTGAAGGGGGAGCACCCACATTTACAGTGGGGAGTCCAGGAGACCCGGGCAGAGCAGCCCCTCACTGAACATAAGCCCCACTCCCTCAGGGCTGCGGCCTCAGAGCAAGGAAGATGCCTGGAGACCATCAAATCCAGCACCTTCCTGTACACGTGACAGAGGCCCAGCCACTGAAAAGGCAGCACCTTCAACGGGAACAACGGGACTCCCAGGTGGCCGAAGAGCCCGGGGGCGCACACAAGAGGAGGGGCAGCCGTCACCTCAGTGACCCGACCTGAGCACAGAAAAGGCCCCAACAGTGCTGTGTGCTAGAATCACAGGAGCCTCCAAGGATCCCGATACCCAGACCCCAGACCGGGAGACCCCGACACCCGGACCCCAGACCGGGAGACCCCCATACCCGGACCCCAGACCGGGAGCAACACTTAGGCATCAGTATGTGAGCCCACCCCCCGGCCCCGAACACCTCCTGTGCGCAGCCTTGCTGAGAACCGTGGGGGTGAACGGAGGATCCCACTTCTGCGTCGAACTCCTGCAGCCAGGGGGCTCCTGAGCTCCCACCCACGCTTTGCCCTGTTGCACCAAAACACCATATTGATGGTAGCTCCAGAAACTTCGTTGCCTCTGTACTACGTACGATAGGCAGTTTAAATAAAGCTTGTACGCTCCTACGACGGCACCTGCAAGGCCACGTTACTGACTGCATCTTACCAACAGGGCAACGGAGGCTCAGACATGTAGACAACTAGGCCAAGGGAAGCCGGCTGATACCCTACAGGTATCCAGGTCCTAATCCCTGGAACCTGCATATGCCACTTTATATGGTAAAAGGGACTCTGCAGATATGATCAAGTCAAGGATCTTGAGATGGAAGATTATCCTGGATTATCCAGAGGGGCCCTCAGTGGAACCACAGGCGCCCTTCTAAGAGGGAGGCAGAGGGTGAATCTGCCACAGAGGAGACGGTGATGGGAAGATAGAGCAGAGAGAGATTGGAGATGCTGTGCTGCAGGCTTTGCAGATGGAGGGAGGAGCTGCAAGCCAAGGAATGCGAGCAGCACACCTCCAGAGGCTGCAAGAGGAAGCACAGCCAGTGAGACTGATTTAGGACCTCTGGCCTCCAGGACTGTCAGAGAATGAATGCGTGTGGTTTTAAGCCACTCAGCTGCCCCAGGAAACTAATTCACCTCCTTGCAAGCCCATCTCCCCATAGACCGAGCTCCTGCGGGCAGGGCTGAAACCACACAACACAGGCAGAGGGAGAGGAGTGAATGAGTCAGTGGGTGGATGCAGCTGGCAGGTAGCCCATCCCCCACTGAGGACTTACAGGGCAGCCCTTGGGTGCCAGGAGCCAACCCGGAGCATCTACACATCAAGTGGAACATAAATTCAGTTTGCTGGGTCTTATTAAGGAAATGATCATGCACAGGAAGGGGGCAGGACCCCAGGCAGCTCTGCCCTCCAGGGGCCCCTGGAGGCCGGGACCCGGGTGGACGGGCAGTACCCAAGCCTGCCGCTGTCCTCTCCAGGTGGGGCTGTGGGCCTGGGGGTCAGGGATGAAGGCCATGGAGGCCCTTGGTTGGCGGAAGGGTGTTTCCTTAGAGGCAGGGACTTTGTTTCAGGGCCGACTTCTCTATCAGGCACACAAAAGCCAGTGCTGGGGCCCGTGATGCTTTCAGTGACCCCAGGAAATGGTTTTAACTTTTGCTTAAAAACCAGAAAAAAACATAATAATGAATCCAGCCTGGATTATATTCATCTTTAGTCCAAGACAGTCATAAGACCTTCTTTTTTTTTTTTTAAGGAGGAAAGGGCCCACAAAGGTAAAGCACCTTGGGCCCCAAGGCCCTGCCTTCCTCCATCGACGGAATCCCCAGTGGCTGGTGGACATTCCCGGCCACCATGGAGTGACCTTGGCTGGCAGGGTCAGCTCCGGTCTCTGCCGAGTGGTGTTAACTCATCACAGCACGGAGTGAGAACTGGGAGGGGAAGGCGGGAGCAGAGGCCAAACCCCCCCATGCGGGGAAGCGGTCCAGGAGGAGGTGTCCGGTCTTGAAGGGTGGGGAGCGCTCCAGGGAAGCTCCGGAAAGTGTGTTGTAGTCAGAGGGAGAGAGAGGTTGTACCAAAGCCCCAGGCATCCAGGACACAGTGTGTTCAACCAGTGCGGCTGGAGCATCACACGTCCTGCAGGAGAGCAGCAGGGCGGGTGACAAAGGACCCCATGTGCCACACCAAGAGGTGGGAGCCCAGATGGTTCCTGGGCGCTGCGGGATTCCAGAAGGCGGCGGCCCCTCTATTAAGTCGCAAATTAGCATTTCTCACAGCGCAGGGAGGTGTCGCCAGCTGCCTGAAGGACAGATGTTTGCCTCCAATTTACGTGTGTGTGTGTTAGAGCAGATACTACATGGTCCCTAAATTGACATCACTTTTGTGCCGCTGTCAATAAAAGCTCTAAAGCAGGACACAGTGGGGTGAAATTACAGCTACTGTACAGGGATTTGTACTCATCACCCCGTGTCCTCTGGCGGGTGCCCCATGGTGACCCTCACCCCACTGCTGTGGGCAGTGGGCTTTAAGGAACAGTGTGTGGGAGCAGCGGGGGTCGCGGGAGAGCCTGGTACGGGGTTTCCACCATGTTTGTGCCACTGACCTCTGGCAGCCACGTGAAGCCTATAAATCCTTCTCAGAATCATGCTTAAAATGCATAAGACACAACACACAGGGGAAAAAAACCAATTATATTGAAATACTATTATCAAAATATTGCAAAAATGTACATTTGTGATATATTATGCATGTGCTTCCTTATTAACACACCAAAAAAACAAGATCTTATAATACTGTGATTTCAAAGGAATGATGAGACTGAACACTTCCCCCAAAATCTTGGCAACACCGGCAGTGTGATACAAAGAACACTTGTGGTTTGCATTGGTGACAGTCACGGGATTTACTTATACTACTGTAGTTGATCGCCTACAGTAAAAAGTGAAAGAATGTGTACACTGCAGACTATAACACATTGCTGAAAGAAAGTAAAGAAGACCCAAATAAATGAAAAACACCATGGATTGGAAGACTTAATAATGTTAAGATGGGAATACTTCCCAGACTGATCTGCAAATTCAATGCAATCCCTATCAAAATCCCACCAGCCTTTTCTGTAGAAATACAAATTGCAAGGTATAGTGAATAGCCAAAGCAATCTTGAAAACAAAGAATAAGCTAGAGGACTCACGCTTCCCAATTTCAAAGCTTACAGTTTCAAAACTTACAGCTACAGTAATCAAAACAGTGTGGGACTGGCATAAGAACAGCCATATAAATCAATGAAATAGAAGGGAGAGTTCAGAAATAAAACCATGTGTTCATGGTCAGCTGATTTTTTTTCGCTAAGTGTGCCAAGACCATTCAATGGGGCAAGAACAGTCTCTTCAATAAATGGTGTTGGAACAACTAGATATCTGCACACAAAAGAATCAAGTTGGACCCTGACCTCACACCATATACAAAAATTAACTCAAAATGGAATAAAGACCTAAATATAAAAGCTAAAGCCATAAAACTCTTAGAAGAAAACATAGAGGTAAATCTTCATGACCCTGGATTTGGCCAACAGTGTCTTAGATTTGACACCAAAAGCACAAGCAACAAAAATAAACTGTACTTCACCAAACTTTTTAAATTTTGTGCATTAATGAACACTAGCAAGAAAGTGAAAAGACAACCCACAAGATGGTAGAAAATATCTGCAAATGATACATCTGATAAGGATCTAGTACCCAGAGCATACAAGGAGTTCCTACAACTCAACAACAGGAAGACAAACAACCCAATTAAAAATGTGAAAGGACTCGAATAGACATTGCTCCAAAGAAGATAAACAAATGGCCAACAGGCACAGGAAAAGACGCTCAGCATCATTAGCCATCAAGAAATGCAAGTCAAAGCCACAATGAGATACCACTTCACCCCCACTAGAATGGCTATAATAAAAAAATAAACAAGTAACAAGTGTTGGTGAGGACATGGAAAAAGTGAAAACCTTGTACATTGCTGGTGGGAATATAAAATGGCGCAGCTGCTGTGGAAAACAGCAGTTCCTCAGTATGTTAAACATAAAATCACCACACGAATCAGCAATTCCATTCCTGGTTACATACCCAAGAGAACTCAAAACAGGTGGTCACAGAGAAACTTGCACATGAATGTTCACTCCAGCACTATTCACACTTAACCAAAAGGTAGAAACAATGCAAGTGTCCATCAACTGGATGAATGGATAAACAAAATGTAGTCTTACCCGTTCAATGGAACATTACTCAGCCATAAACAGGAATAATGTACTGATACATGCTGAAACATGGATGAACCTTGAAAACATTATCCTAAGTGAAAGAAGCAGTCATACAGGACCATATATTATTGTATGATTCCACTTATATGCAGTGTCCAGAATAGGGAAATCCATAGAGACAGAAAAGTGATTAGTGGTTGCTTAGGGCTAAGGGCAGGGGGAAATGGCGAGTGACTGCCAATGGGTATGGGGTCTCCTCTGGGGGTGATTGAAAATGTTCTGAAAATAGATAATGGTGATGGTTGGGCAACACCACAAATGTAGTAAATGGCACTGAACACTTTAAATGGTAAATTTTATATTATGTGTATTTTACTACGAACAAAAAAGGGGCCAGAGGCAGGAGGCCTGCCTGTGGCAGGGGTCCGGAAGAGATGGTGAGCCCAAGCCAGAGCAGCCCTGCCCCAGAGGCAAGAGGGGTTCAAGGGGTGTTTTCTGGAAATAACAGCCAGGAATGGACAGCAAATAGGATATGGGCCTCGGGGTGAACTTTATAAGGAGTTTATAAGGAGGGGACCATGTGCCCGAGATGCTTAGGACAGTCCTGGCTGACAGTTACTGCGCCGGCACCCCCAACGCACAGGGTCCACCATCACTCTCCAAAGTGTCCTGATCTGGGCCGTAAATTACACGGCCACTCAACTCACAAGGCCCTGGCCCCTATACCTGTTCTCCAAATGTTCACCATGAGCTGGGAATTAGCAGTCACCCTGTTTCATAGACAAGGAGCTCGATGGGCACTTGAATTTGCTGTGTTCCCATCTGCTCTTTCTGGCCTGGGGTCTCCTCTCCTGCCGGAGGGCCTCCCGGGGGTCACTGCCCAGCTGGGATGGGAACTAGGGCATCTGCAGCAGGGGAGAGTCACCCCGCAGGCCCCATGCAGCTGTGGGTATGGAAAGCAGAGCTTGGCGGGCTCGGTGTCAGATGGATGTGGGTCCGAATCCTACTGCTATCCCCAGTTAGCTGGCTGACCTTGGGCCGGTTCCTCTCTCACCTTAATTCCCCACCTCCAAAACTAGGACAGTGAGATCAACCTTCAAGACTGTTACTAAGAGCCCAGGCAGGCAGCGCTGGGTCGATGGCGGCTGGGTCATCCTTACTCTGCTCTCTCTGCCCTCCCACCCTCAGGAGGGAGGGGGGAAAAAAAAATGTGCTTTTCTGCTGAGTAATGCAGTTAAAAAAAAAAAAAAATCTTGGAAAAATAAGATGAATCCTGACATCTCCAAGCATTTACAGCACTAAGTATTTTCGGTAACCCACACAAAATGAACATACAGACACACCCCCCCAGATGACTCAACCCACTTAATTATTCCATTCTAGATGAAGCTCCCACTCTCTGGCTGGGCCAGGAAACCGCAAAACAGGGCAGTTGAACCTTGCATGATGCTCTGCTGAAGGTGACAGAGTGTTGAGATGCATTTCTAGGATCCCCAGTGCCTCCTTGCAAAGACCACGCCCACTGCTGAGTGCCAAGGCAACGGTGCTGCCGTTCATAAATATTTAACAAATGCATCTTGAAACACACCAGGGGATTATTGGAGAGGGTGGAAAACAGATGGACACCTAGGAAGCTCAAGGTCATTAAGGATGTGAGAAAAGATACAAACCACCCACAGATTCATTTGTTGACAGAAGGCAAAGGGACCCCCAATGCA
The DNA here is from genome assembly GCA_004363435.1 of Platanista minor. NCBI lineage: Eukaryota > Metazoa > Chordata > Mammalia > Artiodactyla > Platanistidae > Platanista > Platanista minor. Next base: position 16,135 of record RJWK010032627.1, on the reverse strand, counting down.
GCACATGGACACTATTCAAACAAACCTGGTCTCTCCTTCCAGGACATTCTCCCAGCCCTGCCCCAACTGTGTAATGCCGACCTTGGAATCTCTGAAAGCCCCGAAGGCAACATGGCACCAGGGGAGGGGGCGCAGCTTGTTCGCCCGAACCCTGAACTCACAAGGAGATGGTGTGTAGATGTCAGAGGCGTCAGCAGCCCTCCGTCACGGCAGTCACAAGCATAAACCTTCCTTTAATCTGCCTAAGTATGGCCCCTCCATCCTCCGAGCGCTGAGCAGCAGCCTCAGCAGCACTGCGACACGCCGCTCTGCATGGGTGAGGGGGACTGTGCAATTAAAACACCGTTTGGTTTAGTTAATTTGAGAACTATCTCAGGGCCGTGTTTATTCTCGGCACAGATACACCTCCAATTAATTCAGCAACTGCTCTCCTCGTTGCCACTAACCTCTTCGGAAGCCTAGACTTTGGGCCACCTCTGGGTGACTCATCCAGCAAGCCCTGTGTGGCAGAGCCTCAGAAAACCCTCTCCCCAGCCAGCAGTTACCTAGCAACCAGCCTAGCAACCTCATAGCCAAGAGATTAATCCCCGGGTGATAATCATAAAGCAACATCCAAAAAGACATCTCATCTCGAGGATGCCCTCCGAAGGTGTATAAAGATGTGGAGCAGAGCAGCGGCACCTCGCTCCTGAACTACACAAATCGCAGACACAAGGCGGACACGTTATTTACTTGTTGCTTCCACAGCTGAAAGGCACGATTTCACCTCTGCGATTCACACACAGAGCCGACATGAACGAGGAGACAGCTGGGCTGGGGAGCCACATGGAAGCTGCCTGTCCCCAGCAGGATGAGGAAGATGTTCCGTTCCAGCCACAGCCGTGACTGACCCTCAAGTGGGATGGGGGGGGGGGCAGGGTGTAGGTCCTCCTCTCTGTTGCCCACATGCATCCCAGTTTTCCAGAAGACAGCCCCCAGCCCTCAGTCAGCTGACGTCTCCCACCAGGGAAGCACGCCTCACTGTGTGCATGCATTCAGAGACGGCAGAAACACAACTGGGCTGTAAAAGGCCGAGAGAACATTCCAGAAAGGCCAGCACCCTTAGCATTTCCAAAAGGCACCAGCCCTCCTGAGCCTGCCCCGTCCTGGTGCTGGAACGCAGCCCACCCATAAAGGGTCACGAACTCAGTAGGATCATCTGGAGAGCTTGTTACAATGCACGTCCCCAGGGGCCAGGGTCTCTCTGTTAAAATCAAACCTCAGGTGATTCCAACACAGGTGGCCCCAGACCACAACTGGAGGCCACCTCTCACACACAGACCCCACGGCCCGCATGCAGGCAGCCCGGTAAACCAGCTTTCTGTTCAGCAGGGCCCTGGAGCAAAGGCAGGAGGTGTGCGGGATGCGGGTCATTCAGCTGAGCGACTCAGGCCCACAGGCCTCTGGGTCAAGCTGGCTAGGTCCCCTCGCACTGACTGTGGGACCCTGGGCAGGTCACCTGCTGAATGTGTGATCACCTATAAAGGGCTCACACCTACTCATGGCCCAGAGAGGGCTCCCTCAGGAGCTGCCATCAAACTTACCCAACAAGCGAGGGTCCCTGGAAATCTCACCAAGTCCCCCATCACTGGGGGCCAACAACCCAGTCAGTCATCCCCTGACTTATGGAGTTGTCACTGCACATGTGTCCAGCACCAGAGGGGAGGCATCAGGGAGCTCCTCTCTTGCCTGACACAGAGGGGCTGGAAAGTTCTGTCTGCACCCAGAGCCCCGCACCTGCACTCTGCCTGACGGTGGCTCAGGGGGCGCTATGCTCTGGCTCTCCCCTAGGTCACCAACTCAAGTCAGGGGGCCTTTGCTTACCAGGGCCACCCCACTGGACACTCATCCCACTCACAGGGACACCAGGTCACAGGCCTCACACCCAGAGAGAAGCATGAGCCAGGGAAAGGGGTCTGGTCACTGTGACATAAAAGGAAAGGAAGGCAGAAAAATGATGCTTACACGGGGGAGGACTCGGGGTAGGTGGGCACCCCCATATCTGAAGGCTGCTGGGAAGGTGGGCGACTTGCGTTCGGATCTCGAGGCCACAGGGCATCAGTCACTGGGAAGTGTTTTGAATCAACAAAGGCAAAAGGCTTCTTAGAAGCAGAACAATCCAGCAGCGCAATATGTTGCCTGGGGCTGAAAGCATCCCATGCAAATGTGTCCTCCAGAAGCCACATGGACCTCAGGTGTTACAGCCAAGAGCAGGCTGCTTGGGTTCAAGATCTCTGTCTCGGTTTTCCCTCAGTTGTAAAATGGAGATAATAACGGTGCCTGCCTCATGAGGTTTCTGAGTATAAAATGAGATCATAAGCATAACGAGCTTGACCCAGAGTCTGGCTCATGGGAGCACTCCACTACTGTTAGATGCTGTTATTGCCTCGTTACAAAGGGCGGTGGAAACACCAGGAGAATGAGGTTAATCCCAGGAGGCTTCATGGCAGAGGTGATATCTGAGCTGGCACTGGAAGGTGATGGAAGGGGAACGGGGTCTGGGACTTGGAAGTTGGGACCCACAGGGAGGTGTGTATGGCGGGAGATGTGAGGAAGGGTGCTGGCCTCAGAGGTAGAGTCATGGGGAGTACCCCAGCAGCCCCTGGTGACCACCTGGGACATAACAGCCTCATCTGCAAAAGAAGCAATGACGCCCCCTTCAGGGTGGCTGTGAATCACAGGGAGGCCACAGATCTAAGGGTACAGACATGCCTGGTTTATGTATAGAACTGGGGAAATGGCCGCTGCACTGCAATAATCCACTGAACACCAACTGCATATACCACCTTCTTAGACATTCTTAGATATCCCAGGAGGTGGAAGCAGAGAAGGCAGGTCTTCTGCCACCACAGCCCGATCCACTGGGGCAGGCACGGATCTTCCGGGCCCTCAGGTTCCGGGCAACCGGACCCAGGGAACCACACAAAGGCCCAGCTGTGGCTGCTGAGAGCCCTGATGGCCCGTGTGCGTCACCCATGCCTTGAACAAGGGACCTGGGGACCTGCATCAGGTGAGTGTTCATGAAAAGCACCAACAAAGGACCCCAGAGGTGGGGACAGAGCCTGGCATGCAACCAACAGATGAAGGGATAGCTGTTCAAGTGCCACACTGCACCCTGCTTTGTGGACACACAAAATGCGGGGGCCAAGAGAAGCAGAGTTCAAGTTCAGGGATGACAAACCCAGACACACTCAGATATCCAGATGGTGTCTGCCATCGGGATGATGGCTATCATGACCTTAAAACTGAGGTCACCTCTGCCTCAGCCAGGGGTCGATCCCCGGGTGTGGACAGGGCAGGTCATGCAAGTGGCAACAGATGAGGCACATGCCAAGCAGCTGACCAGAGCGGGAGAGAGATACTGACCTTAGGTCAGTCCAACCTGGCCCCCGTGAACCTCACAACACGGATGAATTACCAAGCCAGGAGCCACCAGAGGAGCATCTCAACCTATACACCCTCCTTAGGCCGCCAACAGAAACCACAGAGGCAGGCCTCTCTTTGTGTGCCTCAACTTCCCCATCTATAGATTGGGTTATACTAATAGTACCTGCTTCTTGGGGAGGGTTGCTGGGAACATTAGATGAGCTAACACAAGCAAACACCCCACAGACACAAAAGGCGACAACCCTGATGGCACCCGCTGGCGTGGCCGGCCCCTGTATGGTTTTCCTCCAGCCCGGGGAGGCAGCACGGAGTGTTGGGAGGGATTTAAAGTCATATTACGCCCTGGCATCCCCAATCACCCCACAAGGCCACCTCACTCCTTGGGCTTCACTTTCATCTCTTAACCAGTTCACAGGTTTGTCATGGAGCTCAAACAGGATGCAGTATGCAAAGGGGCTTTGGAAACTGCAGGGCATGGAGGCGGGCAGGTGCCCATGCACCCAGCATAAAGACGCAGCTCACACAACCACGTGGGTGGCAACCAGGGAGCCAGCCAAGGCCACCCTTCAAGGCCTGGGTGACCTACTTATGTCTCCCACATCACCATTCTGAATCTAGGTGAGGGCCTCCATTTTACCATCTCTCATGTTTCCCAAAGAACAGGTTTCCAGAAGATCAATATCCTAACTTGTTCCTCAACCAACACAGCTGCTTCCATCCTCAGAGGCCACCCAGACTCAGGGGAGAAGGCTCTGTCCCCAGGCCTGGCTGCAATCCCGCCCCTTTCAGCAGTTGTTCTTCCCTGAAGAATGGTCCAGAGCAAGGTTTCCCTCCCCAAAGTGAGCACTTCCAGCAACCCATGTACAGGGCAGCCAGGGCCCACCCCTCCACATCCTGTCACACGGAGTGTGAACACAAGGGCTCTGCAGTGGACCACCTCTGACTCCTGGTCCTGCCACGTAAAGCTGTGACCACCCTGTGCCTCAACTTCCCCATCTGCAAAATAGGTTACGCGGATAGTACTGACCTCCTGGGGAGGGATGCTTAGCTGAGCCTGCATATGCCAAGGCTCACATTGGGTCTTGGCACTAAGTAAGTGCGATGGGTTGCCCTTTTGTTATTGTCTGCCCTCCTCCCGGAACTGAAGGGATTTTAATGTTTGGTAAGTGATCTGTCGTATATTTATAACCTTTGCCTAAAAGAAAGTTTAGGGATGGGTCTTCCCCGTTATTAAAACTAAGTAATATTGATCATTTGGCAAGATAAAGGGAAGAAAGAAGAAATTTTAAGAACCACAAGGTCAATTTTGCACATCTGGGGTCAGCCCACATCGGTGTCTCGTCCTGTTCCCATCACTCCACAGGTCATCTCTGCAGCTCAGTGGACCCCTCCTGGGGGCAAAAGCAGCATCTCATCCGCTTCCAGGGCCACTCACCTTGAACCTCTCGGTAACACCCTCGGTGATGCTGACGGTGAACTCAGCTATCTTGGGAGGACGTGCTTTGCCCTTCTTGCGGTCAGGTTCATATTCAGTCTTAGTTTTCACGACCACCTTGTCCAGGAAACAGAAGCAAACAGTCAGTAGTACAGCCAGATACATTCAGACACACCTGTTCAAAGAGGACAGGTGGGGAAACCCTCATTCAAAATCACCAGTTCACCGGGAAGTATTTCTCAGAAAGTATGAGAACAGCCACCACTTATTAGAAATCTCCTCTGTGCCAAGACTTTCAGAGAAATTACCCATTAATAATCCTGATAGCAGCCCCAGGAGGGAAAAATGATAACGGAGGGGCAGAGAAGTACCTTGGTCAAGGCCATGTAGCTAGTAGGTGGCAGGGCTAAGAGTAGTCAGCAGGGCTCCTGACTCCTAATTTGGTGCTCCCTTCATTGCCTAGAGCTTCATCGGCCCAGGTGGTGGGAAGGATGCGTTGATTTTTTCACTGGTCTTCATATGCCGCCACGGGTAAAACAAGAAGATTCAAGGGCACTATTTCCCTCCAGCACTAGGAAGCAGCAGGCAGCCAGCCTTCAAGCAAATCGACCTTGGGGAGTCTGTCACTACCCCACCATCCTCCTCTCTCCCTTGTCTGGGCAACAGCCCTTAAAGGGTCTCCCTGCTCTGTCCCCCACTACACTCTCCACCGTGAAGCGGGAGATGTTTTTCCAACCATGAAATCTGCTCTGCCCCTGCCCCGGGCAAACCCTTTCCCTACACCCTCCACCCTAGCTTCAGCTGCACCCTGAGCCACCCCTCGAGCCTCCACCCTCGGATGCTCACAGCCTCCCCGCACCATCACTGCCCCCATCACACCCCGTTGCCAGGGCTGTTTCCTTCTCTGTCCCCATTGGACGGGGAGGTGAGGTGTCCGGGAGCAGTATCCAGGGGCTATGTGTGTCTAGTCCCCAGATGCCCACCCCCCAGAGCAGAAGCCAGGAAGTTGGACTGGAGAGAGACAGCCCCCCACCCTCTTCCTCACCCAAGTGACAACGCTCTTCGCTGGGTGAACCACAGCGTGGGGACACACTGCCCCCCGTGATGGTGGGACCCAGGGAAGAACAAGCACTCAGGGCACTGTGGGCGCTTCCCAGACTGAGCCGTGACACCAGACCCAGCCTCAGGAAGAAAGTGGCCCACGCCATGCGACACTGAAAAGTGATCCAAGGGCCACACCCCTTTAAAGCACACTCTTGCCTCCCTCCTCCCTTCCGTTACATGCAGCTCTCCCTGCACTCAGTGCGACAACCTGTGTGCCCTCCTTGAGGGCACCCATCTCTGGGGCAGCACCTGGGCCTCAACCTGCCATCCTCAAACCCCAACTGTACCTGAGTAGCTGTGGGAACCTGAGCACAGCCTTGGCTACTTGGAACCTCAGTTTCCCAGCCTGTGATATGGGTGCAAGGCCTATCTGGTAGGGCTACTGTGAGGAGGAGGGAATCCACGGGACCCTGAGCCCAGTGGGGACCCGGTCAGGATCCCATCAGCCCGGATTCCATGTGCCTCTGCCACTAACTAACAAGCTGGGTGACTTCGGGCAAGTTCCTTAAACTCTCTGTGCCTCCATTTCCACATCTGTAAAATGGGGTAACAGTGGTAGTTACCTCCTAATGTCAGTGTGTTAAAGTAATTGAAAGCCATAAAGCATGCAGCCAAGTGCCTGGTGAGTAATAAGCATTCAAACACATCAGCTGAGACTGGCCCTGAGGCTGCTACCAGCTCTGTGACTGCTGGCACTGTTGTACCTCAGAACCTCGGCGCTCAGCACACATTCTGTTTATAACCTTAACTGTGTTATCTGCCCTCGAACACGTGTCCCCTGGGACAGGTGACATCACCTCCCTGAACCCTAGTTGGGAGCAACACGTTGCCGCTGTTCAGGTTAAGAGATGTCTCGTGAGAGTGTGGTCTGGCTCCTAGCAGGGCAGCCAAGCAGGGCAGAGCAAGGGGCCCGCCAGAGCTTCCACATTCTGGAGGATGGTAGCCTTCAGCCGAGTGACCTTGCACATGTCCTATAAACTCCTGGAGACTTGGCTTCCTCCTCTGTGACCTCAGAAATATGGCCCAGCCATCACTCCCTGCTAGAATGCCCATCTCTGGAGCATCTCAGAGATGGGAGACTCGTCACCTTCAGAGCTGCTTAGGTTATCCTGGATGGCCTGATTGGTTGGCCAAAATTTCATACCTGCCTGAAACCTCCTCCCTGGTATAAGCCAACTATGTGCCAGTCGGTTCTGGAATGGAACAGACTGAGGACGAAAGAGGAGGCTGAGTGGAAGCAATCACCTGACAGAGGTGCTTCCTGGGGATGTGGTGTCCCTGGCACAGGCTGAGGCAGGAGGGGAAGGTGGGCATGGTGGTGCCAGGCTGGGCTAACTGGGCAAGTCTGACACCTAGACAGGGAAGGGGGAGGCGGAAGCCGAGTCCTCAGGCAGCCCTGCCCCTCCCACAAAGCTTCTTTTGGACCATCGATGCCCCCAGAGTGGCCCCACGTGACCCAGGTGCACAGGTGTGACCAGCTGATCCTCTTTTCTTGAAATAAAACACCTGTTCCAGCATCGCTCTGGCCCCTGCCCCCTGCTCTCCTACCCAAACACAGATAACGGAGTTGGGGGAATCAAAACCACTTTGGGGAGCTGAGTAAGGCTATCAAAAGGCCCACCATGGGAATAACGGAATCCTGCAGAAAGGAAGGACCCATGGCAGGGATAGTCTCTCATCCCCACCCCTGCCCCACGGCCAGTAATCACCAACATGCCCCAATAAACGACAAGCCCTGAGTCAGAACCTCCCTGCCAGGCATTAAATGAAACAATAAATGCCAGCACACTTGGGGGAACGGAGTGCGCTTCCTCGTGGCTGGGATGATTTTAAAAAGCTGCAAGGTGGTCAGAATGGATGTGTGTGGATAATTTTAGGTTTGAGTTTTACAGTATAATTGTCTAGACTTTTAAGCGTTTTTAATGTTATCTCTTGAAAATACTGCTCTTAATAGACACAGAAACTACCTGATTGCAGGTGGTATTCAAGAAAGAGAGGATTCCTTAAATTCAACAAAAAGAAAAAAAAAATCCCACTTTAAGGAGAGGATGATGAATGGCTGTCCCCAATTACCGTAATACTGAGGAGCAGGAGTGCTTATTTGGAGATTTCACAAAAGGAACAAAGAGAAAAAGGAGGCGGTGGCGGTGTAGGAGCGCGCACCCTGCCGCATCCACCGCCGAAGTGGGAGGGGTGGGCGCAGAGGGTAAGGAGGGGGATTCAGCCCCTAGGGAGGGCCCATCTGGCCAAAGAGAGGGGCCTCTCCACCCCAAAGGGGCAAATCGGGCTGAAACTGCATCATCCGGGAAGGCACGAGGGGCAGCCGCACCACTCCTGGGCTCACCCCAGAACCAGAGCCCCTGGCACCGCGGGGCAGGGACAGCGGCGCTGCGTTGTAGGTGGAGGGGCCAGGGGCCTCTCTCGGACAAGAGTCCCACTAAAATCAAGAAGGGACCTTTCCCCGACCGCGTTCCATTGTCAGGAAGAAGCTGTCATCTAAGGCGGGGCGGGGGGAGATCACCCGATCCAGAATCCCGCGCGGGTAAGTGGCCCTCCGAGGAGCGTCCTCCACCCCGCCCGAGCCCGCCCCCAGTTCGCGTCCCCAGCGCACGCGGCGCGTTTCTTTTGTTGCGGCCGCCACCCGAGATTTGGGGGTGCGCACCAGATGGTCCTGGGTGCCGGGGGCCTCTCACCTTATCCGGGGGCGGGAACTGCAGTTGATTGACATCAAGGGGCGTCATCAGGGGGATGGTGTCGAAGCCATCCTCCAGCAGCGGCTGCTTGGTGCCCTTCTCCGCGAAATTGTTCCCCAACTTCACCATGGTTCCGGGAGACCCGAGGCTGCCGCCTGCGGAGCGAGGGCCGGGCGGGAGTCACCGCAAGCAGGACCCACCCGCTGTCCCGGGCGTCGGCGAGCTCTCCGGCCCCCGCCTCGTCTCCGAGGAGGGGTCGTGAGGACACAGAGGTCGCGGCCCGAGGAGTGGGTGCTATGTATTTATGGACTCGCCCACTGGGCAAAAGCGCCGAGCTCAGGGACGCCTAGCAGCCGGGGAGGGGGCGCCGCCCCTGCCCGCGGGTCTAGACGCGTCCCCGGTCCTGGCGACGCCTCGCCGGTGACCTGCCCAGGGACCCCTGTCTCTCCCACCTGGGGAGACGCGCGGCCCTGTACCCGGCTCCCCGGCGGAAGGGTCCAACCCGGGCGCCCCGCGGCCCCGCCTGCCGGCCAGCACTCACCCCACGCCCGGCTCCGGCAGGTCTGGACTCCGACCGCACTCCGAGCCTCCGCGTCGCCCGCTCCCGCTCACAGCAATGGCAGAGGCGGCGCCGCGCGGGGCCGGGGCGGGGGCGCCGCGCGATTGGGCTCCCTCCCCCCGCTCGCCACCTCCCTTCCTGCCGCTCCCGGGGGTTAACTGCGCGCGGTGAGTGCGTGCGTGTGGCGGCGGCGGCAGCCTTGACGCAGCGCGCGCGCGCGCCGGCCGCACAAAGAAGCGCAGGGCGGGCGCAGGGGGGCGCTCCCCGTGGACCCCGCGGTCGCCGGGACCTCGGCGGGAAGGGGCGATAAGGGGGATGGGATCGCGTCCCGGAGGGAGGCTCGGAGGGCGCCACAGGGCTGGAGGCCGGGGATGGGGGGAAAGAGAGGTGCGGGCTGCGCAACCCCGGGGCGGCGGCCGGGGCGCAAGGCGATTCGAAGCGAGAGAGGGGCGGGGGGATCCTAGGGATGGGGGAAAAGGTGCCCCCCCCTTGCAGCCGAGCCGATCTGGGAGTCCCGAAGGATAGGGAAGGGTCCTGCGGGGGAGTGTTCCAGGAGGCGGTGGGCGGTGGCAGAGACCAGAGCGTGGTCTGGTTAGTGCGTGGCTGCCTTGGGGAGAGGCGCCAAAAAGAGGGCGTGTCCCTGGTGAAAGGAGGCTCGGATGGGAATGGAGGGGGGAGTTTTTCGGTGGTACAGGATGTGGAGGGAGCGCTCTCCAGAGCTGGGGACGGTGTCTGGACGTGGGGGGACGCCCTGGGTAGCGGGAGGGAAGGTATCCAGGGCAAAGAGAGCGCTTCGCGTGACGCGTTGGAGCGTTTCTCTGGTCTGGTCGGAAGGTAAAGCTGGGGTCCGCTCCCGGCAGCCGCAGCCTCGATCATCCAGGGCGCAGAGAAGGGGCGTCCTGGAACGAAGAAGGGGGTTTCTAACCCGATCCTTTGGCCCACTCTCCCCCCCATCGGGGCCACTGTCGCAGCTGCCCAGATTAGGGCCCCATTTTATAGACTTCCAACCAGCCCTAGCCTAGGACTCCCCTGATGAGAAACTGCGGGGTTTCGGGGAAGGAGACCAGGTGCGGGAGGAAGGCTGCTGCTGGAAAAAGGGCGCCTCCCAGGCTCCTGTGTCCTGCTGGGGCCCAGCTAGGACACAGAGTAGGTGTCCCCCAAAGTCTTACTTTGACACCCTTTGCCTGATTCTGTTGTGCGTGGCTGATGGCCTGAGACCCAGCGTTTTCCATCTGCCGCCTGAGAACCATGAGAGAAGCACCCCGGCAGAACCTCCTCTCCATGTAGCTAGAGAACAGGAACACTATTCTCTCACTGCCTGCTGAGCCTTGAGCCACCAGGTCAGTCTAGGAACCTGGCCATGGGCACCTTGATTTCAAAATCCCTGGGAGGGCACAAGCAGATTAGGTGCCTGGATTTCTCTTAACTGGGCCCAAGTCCTCAGCAGGGTCCACGTGAGCCTTTGACCACAGGGCAGTCTGGCAGGCCAGGCTCTTGGCGCACACTACCCCTGGCCAGCCCAGGAAGGGCCGGTGTCCCAGACGCAGGCACCTTGGGGCCTGGCATCAGCATCCTTCTGGCAAAGGCCCTTTGAACGCAGGACTGGTACAGCAATAAGGCATCTGTGTGTGGTCCAGGTTCTTACAGGGGACCGGGGGGGGGGGGGGGGGGGGCCTCCTCCCTGACTCTTCGTTACTTCCTGCAGCAGTTGATGAAGATCAGCTAGAATCTGCTCAGGTGCGTCCCTGGCCGGACTAAACTTACAGATCACAAGAAACCCTGTGGGCTTCATTCACCGAGGGAATAGCTTTGTCCCCATCTTAGGCCCCAACATGCACACACACAAACACTGCAGTCAGAATCCCACACAGGGAGCTGCAGGGTGGGCCTCCTGGGCCCTGTGTGGACCCCTCTCCCCATCAAAGGCTCTGTCAGCTGAGGAAGACAGAGACAAGGATGGCCCATGGTTGTCCCAGAGACAGCAGGGGACAGTCGCCAGTTGCTTTTTCATGCTGTCCTGGGTTTTGACTGGGGCCGGGTACTGGGACTCTGCAGCTTCATTCTGTGTGGGATTTTTGTGAGTGCCTAGGCCGCACCAGACCCTGTGAAGGGCACACATGTGGACAATGCAATTCACAAGACATGCAGCGGCCGCCCCCCCCCACCATCAGCAGCTGATGGACAAGGGAAATGAAATGGCAAACCTTCCGAAGGAGCAGAGAGCCCACCAGTGGGAGCGACCTCGTCCATTGCCAGGGGGAGAAGGCAGGAGGCTGTGGGCAAACTATGAAATCCTCCAGGGGGGCCCTAGGGAGAGCAGAGTGGGCGGAAGGTCTCCCAGGTGGGGATGCATGTGTAGGCAGATGTCAGTGTCCCAGACCTGCTGTAACAAATTAGCCCAAACTGGAAGGCTTAAAACCACAAATGTATCATCTCACAGCTCTGGAGGCCAGAGTCAGAGATCAAGGGGTCAGCCAGGCCACACTCCCTACAGAGACTGCAGGGGAGAATCTGTTTCTGCCTCTGCCAGCTTCTGGTGGCCCCCGGCATTGCTAGGCTTGTGGCCGCATCCCTCCAGTCTCTGCCTCCGTGATCGCCCTACCCCCTCCTCTCCTCTGTGTCTCCTATAAGGGCACTTGTCATTGGATTTTGGGGCCACTGGGATGATCCAGGATAATGTTCTCTCAAAATCTGTAATCACGGGGCTTCCCTGGTGGTGCACTGGTTAAGAATCCGCTTGCCAATGTAGGGGACATGGGTTCGAGCCCTGGTCTGGTAAGATCCCCCATGCCACGGAGCAACTAAGCCCGTGCGCCACAACTACTGAGCCTGCGCTTTAGAGCCCACGAGCCACAACTAATTAGCCCTTGTGCCACAACTACTGAAGCCCGCGTGTGTAGAGCCCATGCTCCACAACAAGAGAAGCCACCACAACGAGAGGCCCGCGCACCACAACGAAGAGTAGTCCCGGCTCGCCGCAACTAGAGGAAGCCCACGTGCAGCAACGAAGACGCAACACAGCCAAAAATAAATAAATAAATAGATACATTAAAGAAATAAAAAATGTTTAAGAGAAAAATCTGTAATCACATCATTTGCCCTATAAGGAAATATTCACAGATTCCGAGGGTTAGATTTGGACGTCTTTGGGGGGGGCCACCACTGAGCTCACCACAAGCGTCAAACCTGCAAGGGTGCAGTGATTTGGGGAACTCAGGGTTGTAGATGTTTCTGGGAGAGGCAGGGTAGGGTCTTGGCTAGATATGAGGTCTAAGAGGCCACAGTCACAGAACTGGGGACCAGTGAAGCTGTGTTGTGGGACAAACTGATTTAAGGTGTTTTTACAGTGTCCACAGAGTGAAATCTGTGTGAAATACACTATGCTCTTCCCTCAGACCCCAGTTTCATCCTAGCACCAGCAATCTGTAACTCTTAGTGATTCACAGGATATTTGACATGGATTTGGTTTTTCTAGATGACTCTTTTAGGGACATTTCTAGGGTTATGATCCCTTTCTAGGGACAGATCCATCACTGCGCAGATGAGTGCAGTAACCGCCACCCCATCCACCTTCCACCGGGCAGGGCAGCCAGCTGCTGCTCCCCAACACTCAAGACCCTGTCATTTCCACTTCCTAGCCTCTCGGCGACCTTCTTTGTCCCACTGGTTGGAGCCCAGGCTGCCACGGCAGGAGGCAGTGTGACACAGTCTGATTTCCAATCCTCTCTCCTGCTTCTAGCTGTGTGACTTTGGACAAGTTGCTTAACTTCTCTGTGCCTCAGTTTCCCCATCTATAAAATGGAAATAATAATAATAATACCTCCATCACAGTGTTGTGAGACTCAAATGAGCTATTATGATATTAAAAACAAAACAACACACTGCCTGCTTTGGCTCTTATTATGGCTTTGACCTCTAATTAGTTACCCTGCAGTGTCTTCTTGGTAGTGATGCTGAGGCCAGGAGGAGGTGGTAGAGGCATGTCACGAGTGTAGGGGTTAGTGCTCAGAGTGACTAAGGAGATCCTCCCCAGGTCCCGAGGAGCTTCTTTGTAGCTCAGGGAAGTAAGTTCCTAGTCCCAGGCCACACAGTGCCGGGCAGAGGCGGGCCAGGCTCTGGGCTCACCTGGCAGGCTTCCCCATAACTAGCCTGATCCCCAGCACAGGAGCAAATTCTGGCAAAATAAATATTTTTCATTTCTCCATCCCCTGTGCCTAGAACAGGGCCTGGTGCCCAGCGAGTACACAGGAACCGTATGTTAAATGGAGTAGTCATCCACTCATCTTACATTCACAGTAGATTCAGACATTGAAATGTCAGGTTTGTAAAGCCAAGTTCAAGTATGTAGTGAGAAAATTCACGGTCTAATTCAAGCTGAAGGCAGGGTGGCCCATAGCATCACTGAGACATTCTCCTTCCTAGGTTTAACCCTGCTGCAAATGCTCATTTCTGGAAAATGCCAAACCTTATTTTAAAATGTATGATGTGTAGACAAAATCATAAATACAGTGATTTTTATGATTTTAGTGTTTCATTTGCCTTTGTAGTCGTCCCTAGCCCTCTGCGCTCATTAGGGACTCAGTAAATGGTTAAGAAATGAATGAGCGATATTTTTATTCCTTTCTTTGTACTTGTAGAAACTAAATAAACAGGATTATGGGGCTCCAAGTCATTTGGTGAGCTCTTACATTTTTAAACAGAACTGTATGTGTATTGGGGGTTTTAGGAGTCTTGGGGGGGGGGGAGTTGGGGGGGTGTTGTTTGTTGCTGCCTGTAGAGTCTTAATGAACCACTCAGCAGTTCCTAATTTTCCCCAAATGTTTCTAAGATCAACCTGGCTTTGGCTGTGAGGCCCTTGACCTTGGCGGGCTTGTGGGGGTCAGGGGTTGTGAGCAAGAAAGACACGGGGCTCTGGGGAGTGGCTTTCTCGGGACCTCAGTTTTCTTGTCTACAAAATGATGGGAGTGATCACAAAGGTTTCCTTTTCTCAGCTCCAAGATTTGGGATTTAAGAAAAGATGATTTTTAAAATCCTTCCCATTGGAGTCCCATTTTTGGATTTGCGGTCAGAGCATTGCCATTCTGGGCGATCGATGCACGTAAAGTCAGCAGAAGTTGAATTTTTTGGTTGGGTAATCGTCTCCAAGATACTGGTAGCTCCAAATTCCTATGGTTTGCGCAACGCGGGCTGCTTTCAAACGCTCAAACCTGTCCAACCCTAAAATCAAGGACGGTAGAGTAGAAAAATATTCAGGACAAGGAATGTCACTGTCGGGTGGAAGGAACCTAAAAGAATATCTATTGGCCCCAAGGTTTTCCATGTCAGCAGGGAGGGAGTGACACCACCTCCCTCTACCCCCCGACAGAAGAGGCTGAGGGCAGGGTAGCAGCACGTGCGGTTCTTAAGGAGAACATCCAATAGTTTCACTTTATTTGACGGAGGGGGGGTGGGGTGGGGTGGGGTGCTGGGGGAGGGTGGGGAGGAGGGTTCAAGTTCAGAAGATACATCTCCATTGTCCTGCCTGGGGAGGAAATGCAGATCAAAGGACCACGCATCTTGGGATCAAGGGTTTTCCAGAGGTTGAATAACCCTCTAGTTCCACACCCTCGTTTTACATTTTACATCCACGGAAGCTGAGGCCAGCCGGGAGTAGGGTGTAGAACCTGTACCTGGGGCTTTCAGCGGGTCAGCCCCCAAGGGAGCCATGGTGGTGAACTCACAGACCAGGTGAGCTCCCACCCCTTGCACTTCACCCCCCAGGCACCCCATCTGCGCTGGGGGCACCAACGGTGCCTGGCTGGGCCCCCTGCAGACCCGCTCCTGCCTCCCCACTCTCTATCTGGGCCTGCAGAGACCATGGCTTACTTCAGTGCCCTCTGGCCAATAGGGTCCTGCATCCCAGCCCCCTCAGGCTGGCCCTGAAGAAGGTGGGCCACGTCCCTGCAGAGCCCCTTGAGGAAGGTCACTCAGGAGGAGCCCAGGCCCCTGCTGACCCAGGAAGAGTCACAGCTACCCCAGTGCTCACGCCGGCTACAGGACCACATCTCCTGGGCCCCTGGTCACATCCCTCCTCAAACGATCCCATTTTAGCGCGCCACCTGCTACCTCTTGGCATCTTGACCGATACAAATGCTGAGGGAGAACATTTTTTGCTCCTGCCTGGACCCTCTCTGGAGCCTCCAGGAAGACCCCTACCCCCTGCCCTGCCCCTCCTCCTGGCTGAAGAACTAGATGAGGAGGAGGAGGAGGAAATACTTTCTCTGCCATTATCTTTTTTCTTTTTCTTTTTAGCTTCACAAAAATTCCGAAGTGGTAGGGGGCAGGCATTGTTATACCCATTTTACAGATACAGGAACCATAATAGTAGGTAGAAAGACTGTACCAAAAATAGCTAATGGGCAGTGAATGCTGATAAGTGCTCTCTAGGCACTATCAATCCCCTCTAACCACTGTGAAGGTCTATTATTCCATCTCTCAGAGGACACCACTGAGGCTGAGAGGAGATATGCCCCTTAAGACAATGCTCAGAAGGTATGTTGGTAGAAGAACATCAGGACGTATCAAGAGCCTAGTCAAAGTGTAGATTCCCGATCAGAACTGCAGCTCCCTCCCTCTGCTCCAAGCCCCAGCCAGATGCTCTTGCCCTCTGATGGGAGAACCCAGCTGCCTCTGCTTTCTCCTCCCTCCCTTCCTCCAAGTTCCACTTAGGACCAGAAACGGGGGAGGGGGAATACCCTAAATCTGAATACCCTAAACTCTGGTCCTGAGTTTATGCCACCCGTTGGAGTCATACTAGCAACGTGGCCTTAGGCAAAGCACCAACCCACCTGGGCCTCAGTTTCCCCTTTCATAAAATAAGGGGGTTGGGCTAGAACCATAACTTAATTCCCCTCCAGCTTCAAAGCCACACCCACCCCC